>CM047980.1:4850386-4861370 GCA_026261665.1 Melanotaenia duboulayi | reverse complement strand
TTCAGTCTTTTTCTAATTATACTGTTGTGCTGCTGTATACTTTAACATTTAACACGCTAGCTGTGGCTGAAGAGCTTTGGGTTTTTTCTTTACAGTTTATCTGAGCGTTGCATGATCTGATCTTGGGCTGGACTTGCTGGGACGTCATTTGTGGGAAGATTGGCAGCTGTCCCAAATGTTTTCTACGCGTCTAAGAATGACTCCACATTGTTTGAAAATGACATTATAATACTTCCTGGAGCGATGGGGAGCAACAATTACGTCTCTGAGATAATGGCTGATGTCTTTCCTCCTTGGCATTCTATTAATTCAGAGTTAATGACGCAAACTGCCTCTTCTGCTTTTATTTGAGGTCTTCACACTGATGGTGATCAATTCCACAAACTTTTCTGATTAGCAGCACCTTGATGCTGCTTCGTATCTTTTTCTGATGACTTAGTTTATCACACACCATCTTCACCCTGCAGTCCCAGATTCTCTAATATTTTGGATTAAATTTTATAATTAATGCAGATTTTATTTCATCAGAAAGTGCGTCAACACTTTGGACTCCTCTGATCTCTTCTGTACGGTTAAATGTTTGGAAATAATTTGATGCCTGAGACTTTTTTAAATATAATTATATTACATGATTTGTTTGTTAATGGTCCAGAGAGCTTGTATTTGCATACCAAGCTACAGTATATGTTTGAGCTATCACCATAAACATGCTGCTTATAGTGAGAGGCTTGACAAGTCTTGTTCCTGAACCACATGAAACCCCTAGGCATCGCTGGATTATCAGGCACCGTGAATGCACTTTACCTAAACAAAAATAAGACATCTAAAATCTTTACACTAACTACTTCTTCATCTACGGTTGACTTTAAGAGTATTATTGATCAGGAAAGAGATATCAGGAGTGGAGGAGTTTTAACTTCTGGAAACATTTTAATGCTCAGTTATGAGTGATTTCTCATCACGACCTGAAGAACAAGTTTTTAGGTGTAATATAAACATGTTTGTCATATCTCTGCCGATCTGGTGTGTTGTGGTTTTAAATGTAGGAAGGCCTCAGCGGAGGACCCTGCTCTGGAGCGGCAGGTGGGCCAACTGCCTCGATTGCATCATTCTCCAGGAAATAGAGCCACCTGAAACAGAGACAGACTCTGAGGACTCCCTCAGCAGATTCATGCTGTATGGTAAGCGGTCCTGAAGGACCACTTTACCCATAACTTATTCTAAATACTTACCTTAACCAAGTAAAAAAGAAAAACAATTTAAAAATGAAATAATTTAGATCAAACATCTGTTTAGTATAAATTTGTTCGATCTTCTAGTTAGTAACTAGAATTAGTTATTCTTTGATCTGATGTTTGTCTGGTTAGGTCACTGCTAATTTGGTGTGTTTTATTTCCAGTTAGCTGTAGTTAGTTATGTTTTTTTTACCATTATCTGTAGTTTGGTAAAATAACTGGTCATTGTTAACTACACAACTCAGTATTGGTAATTTGCTCCAGTGTTCTTAATTTTTTTTTATATTAATTTGGTAGGTCGGTGTCACGCTGTTTAGTTATTGTTTGGTTATTTTTGAAAAGTTTACTTGTAGTTTGATCACTTTTGGAACTGGATGTTTGTAGTTTGACCATTTATGTGGCTGTAGTCGTTATGTGATCAGTTTTCCAAAAAAAATGAGCTGTTAAGTTACATCAGTAGCCATGATTTCTTAAGTTAGAGGTAACTGGCTAGTTTTAGTTAAATCAGTAGCTTAATTTATTAGCAGTAGTTTAGTTAATTATCTAACTGTCTACCTGCAGCTCGGTCAGTCACACTGGTAGTTGTAATTTGGGCATTCATATTTTTTAGTGTGCATTTTATGTAACTGGTTAGTTGTTAGCTAACTGACAGATAGTAACGGGTAGCNTGTGCATTTTATGTAACTGGTTAGTTGTTGTTAGCTAACTGACAGATAGTAGTGGGTAGCTAGTTATCCAGTTGTTTAGGTTACTTTGGGTGAGTTTCATTAACCAATAATTTGGTTGTTAATATTACTTATTTTAGTGGTAGTTTTATTATTTAGCTAGCTGTGATGGTTGTTGGGTCGTCTAGTTGACATTCAGAAGGTTAGCTAGTTATCCAGTTGTGTAGCTAACACTAGGTTAGTTACTCTAATAACGGGTCAGTTGTTAGCAGTATTTTAGTAATTGATGGGACTGTTTAGTCTAATCATCGGTTTGCTTAGCTACAGTTTGGTTTGTTCTAGTTATCAAAAATGACCAAAATGTGTATTAGCAAACTTTTTTTTTACAACATTTCTGTGCTAACATTAGCCCACATGGTTAATCTCGCTCTAATAGGTTAAAGTTTCACCAAAGCTTTCATATGGCACAAAGATACTAAGAAGGCGGTATGGTTGGCCTGGTGCACTCTGGATGGTGTGTGCATTGGTTACACAATGTGTACCTTAACCTGCTGAGCTGCATACAAATCCAGGAAATCATTACTGGAGCATCTAGATCTTCATTTTGGTTTAAATTTGATTTCCACAAATAGTTACATAAAAACACACTGTGCAAACTTTTTAGTGGCTATCATTAAACTTTTTTTTTCTTTTTCACTCAAGCTCGGCAGAAACAGGTAAACTCTGAGGTGGTGGCAACATTTCTGAAAAGGACAGCTTGTAATAACATGAGGAAAAGTGTCACGTTACCTCAGGAAAGAGGTTTGTTGTTGAGATAATTCACTTTTTCCTTTTTGAAAGTCAAAATGCTTCTTTTTTACTCTAAAAAAATTGTGTTTACAGAGTTTTGTGCCTAGTTTTAGACACTGAGGTAAGCATATTAAATTTTAAATCATGCTACTACACATATACAAGCTGATTTATGTCACAGTGCATCCTCTCGTTCTTACAGGAAGCTGTTGGAGCCACTGAATCTTCTAAATGATGAAGAGAATATCTCTTTGTTTCATGTGAAACAGTAAAACCAATAAATGGAAGTTTTCAGCAACAAGTGTTGTTTTATTCAATTTTGGAAGTATGATAATGAGTACAGTATAGAACTTCATAAAAACATAGAAACAGAGGAGAGAAAAACACCTCCCTGCTAGAGGATCTGCCCACGTCTACCCAGGGGATTCCCATGCTACTCAACAGAAAAGCTTGTTCACTTCCCTTGAATGAGAGATTAGTGTGTCTGTGTTTATGCTCCTGGTGTTGTCAATGCAACATTAATGGGAGCGATGCATCCATCTTCTCTGCCAAACAAAGAAGCATGTTTTCAAACGTGTCTGTGATGTATTTCTTTCTGTAAACAAAGCAGAAAATTCGAAATCATGGTCATTTCGAAACACACTTCTGAGACGAGACAGTTTAAAATTCCTCGATCAATTAATGGACTTCAGTGTGGATTCACACTTCATATCTTTTAAAGTTACGGTGGAAAACTGAGGTCTGATTACTTTAATTAGCACTGTGTTGTTTCCCCATTTGCTGAAGGACCAAAAAAGACAATTACAGTGAAGAAAATGAAGAAGAATTCTGCTTCCCAGAAAACCTTTTCTTTGTTTTACGCTGATTTTAAAAGCATTTTGAACAAATAATTAAGTGCTCATTACAGGCTTTAATTTTAGACCACATCCATACAACAAATTTTAGTTCTTAACAAATTACTCTGATCTGGAGATCAAACATTGAGGCTCTGTTTGCATTTTCTTTAGCATCTTCTCATCCAGCTGAGAGTTTTTGATACTTTAGCCTTAAAAGATGAGATTATGTCATTGACAATAAGCAGACCTTAATTTAATCAGGTACAGGTAAACATGTAAATGGAAGATCCATTCATGAGATATAAAGAATGCTAAGTATTGCTAATGCACTCCTAGCTTGGTTAGAACTAATTCTAGGCATGGTAAATATAACTGAGAAGAGAACAGACTGAAATAAGAGCTCAAAATGATAGAGACGGTGTTTTCATTTTGTAGAAACGGTAAGAAACTAACACACACACACACACAAACACACACACACACACACCCAAAAAAATACAAAAAATACAAAAACATATTGTTCTGTGGTTGTGTCTTTCAAATATTTTAACTTTCCAGCTTCACTTGCTGGGGAATTATGTGGAAATGTTTTAGAAGAACTAGCCTACCTGTGGCTTCAGAAGACACTTTACTTTAACAGGTAGGACGCACAGGAAGCAGTGGTGGGTGAGAACCTGTTTGTTCCCTTGTTTTTTGTGGGGACAGCACCTGACAGCCCACATCCAACCCATTTCTCTCTGATGTCGCAAGTGTAGGTTTAACTACTGTATTGGTGTGCATGTCTACCTGAGAGAGGTGCAATGGGAGAAAGTTGATCACATTTTCATAATCCAGGAGAACCGCAGCCCGGGGATGCCCCATGCCGTATGAAACTAAAAACTGAAAAGTGAAATAGAAACTGACCCTGTGGTATTGTCCAGCTCCCACAATAGCTATAAACTTTCACTTCTTTTTTTATACAAAGATATTTCTTGTGTGTTCCTTTATGTTTGAAATTGTTTTTAAAATGTGTTCCCCTTATCATCAGTCTTTTCCACTGGTGACTCAACACAGCTTTTCTGCAATATGAGTGCATCTTAGTTCATTTTATCCATGGAGCTGAGCCAATATAGCACAATGAGTGAAAAATCTACACCAGAGTCTGGCTTGTGTATCATCTCCACCTGCTTTCTAAAACATGACGATGAGTTCACTGGACTCCAACGGCCTCCACAGCCACCAGATCTCAGTCCAGTAGAGCAGCTTTGGGATGTGGTGGAACGGGAGATTCTCACCATGGATGCAGCCGACAAACCTGCAGCAGCTCTGTCATGTCCATATGGATAAAACCTCTGATTTTCAAACACCTTGTTCCATCTATAACACCGAGAATTAAGACAGTTCTGGAGGAAAAAAGAGTCCAACCCAGTACGAGAAGGTGGACTTAATAAAGTGGACGGTGAGTGCACTTTAACATTAAAAGAGATTCAGAGGGGAAACTAACAGAGCTTCGCAACAGATGACAGGAAAGTTTCTTATCTATATGCACATTTAAAAAAAGAGAAGAACTTGAATGAATTAGATGACCAGTTACTGTAAAGGAAATGGACATTGTGGCTGATCAATGCAAGTGCTGATAAGAAGTGACAGAAGTAGATATTCAGGCCAGTTTAAACAGATTTATTCTCATGGGGGAAAAACGAGGGAAGCTCCAAACAAACTCTGCTGTCATGTAGCCTGCAGGTGCAGGTGACGTTCAGGGAAAATGTGACCAGAGAACAACAGGTACGTTAGCTTGTTCACACAGCTGTGGAGTGATTAGTTGTGACAGAAGGGTTCGTGTTTGATCTTTGGATTTTCCAGGATGTGACGGTTTAGCAGAGTTTGTAAAGTCAGCATCATCCAGGTGAGTTTAAATGCTGGAGCAGGTCATGCAGGTAAGAAGTGGGAGTTCCACAGAACAGCAGTACCAGAGTATTAACCAGAAGAGTACCATGTGGCAGAGCAGGTATGGTCTGTACTTAAACATGTGTGACACTATCAAGTTGGAGGAAATACGTGCAAGTAAAGGAGAAGCAGAATGTAGGGTAGATTTAAATCAAGAGGTACGCTCAAGCAC
Organism: Melanotaenia duboulayi; assembly: GCA_026261665.1. Classification (NCBI taxonomy): domain Eukaryota; kingdom Metazoa; phylum Chordata; class Actinopteri; order Atheriniformes; family Melanotaeniidae; genus Melanotaenia; species Melanotaenia duboulayi. The sequence continues at coordinate 4,855,747 of CM047980.1, read as the reverse complement.
ATCCCACATACTGCCCCCAAAATAGCTTCAATCACATTTTAAACTACTCGTCATATTTTTTTTCTTATCACACAACAGATCAATTCATGAAAAATTCCCTCCCAGATCTGTTAGCTCAACAGTGACCTATACATGTGGGAAATCACAAACTAGCCACAACAAACAACATGTGAACGAGGGGCTGCACCACCGACCTTTTCCCCTCTGTGCTACCAACAAGCTGCTTATCCTTAAATCTAATTCTGTTACAACTCCTTAAATTCCACCTTTGCTCTCTTCTGAGAGGATCAGAGACTCACACACCAGTATGAAGCCGGCGTTTTGCTTTCATACATGCAATAAACGGTGTAAACAAGTGCTCATGAGTTCCATGCTTTACTCTATGCTGTCCACAAGTGGAGCCACCTACACCACAGCCGCCCTCCTCCTCATCTTAAAACCACATCTCTCTACAGCGAACTTAAAAAACTTCCATCTGATCTGCAGCACACTCACATATGTAAAAGGGAAACCCCTGTCAGCCTGGCATGTCTCTCAGAGAAGCAGCAGATGACTCTGGACACTGAGAGAGCAACACACAGCCTGGGTGAGTTCAGATTAAACATGGTTAACGTTCCTTCATGTCGTTTCTCTGTGTTTTCATTCAGCGGTCTGTGGTGGAAGTTTTGCTTCTGCTGTGATGCTGAAATTACAGCTTTGCTTGTGTTAGATTTTAGTTTTCACACAGTGTTTATTCCTCATGACTTTCCCAAGCCCAGCAGTCATTATCAGTGCAGAAACAAAAACAAGGCTTACTGAGACACTGGTTGGTTTCTAGATTGATTTTAGAAATAGATTTAAATGCTAAATGATCCCCAGGGATAAACTGTTTATCATATCAGAGCTGTCAGAGCGTCTGTTATTTATTTCCCTGTCTAACCTGCTGCTTACACCTGTTCTGTCATCCACATACAGTCTGTGATGTAAACCAGTGCTTTTCATTTTTAATTATAGCATGCTGCAGGAAACGAGCCTGAGGACACTGTAACTTGCTAAAAGATTTGACATCCTCTTCTCATTGCATTCAGGGTCAGCAGCATTTTAGCTAACGCTGACTAGTTTCACTTCATGTCATCACAACTGAATAATTAGACCTCCATGTCTCTGTTATGCAGATCAGAAAACTCCCCCTGTGCTAAAATTCCAGAGCAGCTTTGCAGGTATGGTGTCCACGGTGTGTTTCTGAGGCTAACTGTAATGTAATGATTGCTCAACGTGCCTCTCATGATGATCAGTGTGGGTGGACTGGTTTAGTTAAAAAAAACTTGCTAAATCAATATTTTGTGCTAACATGAGAATATTTTAAAGGCAGAAGAACAATCCTTCCAGTCAGGTTAACATCTGGGCAAAAATGTAAAACCAAGTCACATAAGATTTATTTTTTCCTGGATTTCTCTTCCAAATATGAATGAACAATACAAGGTGGGGATTTGTTGGTCGTGTTTGTTGAACCCTGATGTGGGATGTGGAGGTGTAAAACTCAGATAAACATTCAGCCGCTGTAAGGATCACTTCTACTGTTCTAGGTCTTTAAATGAAGCTATAGGTCACACATTTTAGACAGCTTAGTCTTAACCCACAGGTCATGCCCACTCAAAGAGAACAGGCCTTAACCCCTTCAGCCCGGCGCCTATTTTCTAGGCTTCTGCTAGAAAATTTCTATTTGAAATCAGATTTTCAGTCACATGGAGTTAAATTAGTTAAATCTAGATGGCTCGTAGCACAAATGAAAGAAGTTTGGGGCTTGCCTAAAAAACAAAAGTGAGAATAAATGTGGTGTCTCTGAAATAATAAACCTCTATCAGATGATAGAGACAGTTCAGGTGAAGTCCAGTTTGGCACCACCTGTCCTCAAAGTCCGTTTAATGAGGGGAGCTCAGGCTTTAGAAGGCTCATCTTTAAAGCCTGATTGGCCGTCATAAGGGCTGAAATAATCACCAAAAAAATTTATAATTTTTAACAGTTTCTCAAAGTTTAGACCCAAAAGTTCACAATTAAAGGCTGAAAGTGAATTTTAGTGCAAACATGAAAGTTTAGGAATGATTTCGTTGCTGAAAGTAAATTCTCTGAGATCCCCAGATGTCTCTAGACATGAATATAAACATTATTATCGTGGAGAATTTGTTAATTTCTTTAAGCATGTCTTTTTAGGTATCTTTTTTTATTTATTTTGTAATTCTAACCAAGAATTAACAAGTTAAGATGATTAATAAATTCTAGCCCAATTCTAAAACATGTGTGGGTTCAGATTTTTAATAGGAACCATGTGACAACAGTAGATTAGACGTAATGATATTACTGCTGTTTCAAAAGGAGGCTCCTGGTATCAGAATAATAACATCATGGATGCTTTTGGCTTTGATGAGAATCCGACATGTCGGCCATCTTTCTCACTGCTGCCTTCAGCATCCTCCTGTAAAGCTGATCTGTAGTCAGTGTTGTCACGTGAAGCTGGAAGCTGCACAAACCAGCCTGATGCATGTTTTTGTGTTTGTTTGACAGAATGGATGCTCAGTCACAGACGTCTCATAAGTACCTGCTGCTGCAGGTGTGGTGTGGTCTCCTTACCATCTCCATGGTGGTTATGATGGCAGTTTTGGTTTCTAACACACCAAAGTCAGCAGAGGTCAGCAAACACAACACTGCAAATTCACCAACACGACTTTAAACTGGAAATAAAATATGTTTTCTCCACGTTTTCTCCTAAAAATGTCACCGTTGGTAACAGATGGTAATAAATGGTAAATACCAGGTAAATACCGGCATCTGTGCAGAAAAATGTATTTCTATAATGTACGTCTCCATGAAAGAGCCATTATCTGATGGTAGTTAAAGTATTCAGCTGTGGTAATATTTTTATAGGTCAAACTCATGGATGGTCCCATGACAGGAGGGGAATTTAAGCTGTGTACCTCGAATTTCCTTCTTCACCATTTTGTGTCACGATGCTCAGTTCTGCCACTAGATGGCAGCAAATCCAAACTAACATTTAGCTGCACAAGCATGAAGTCAAACAGTTGTGGCTTTATAACAGTAGTCCCTGTCCTTTCTACAGTTAAGTCCATATTTATCTATATTTTACCTCTCGGGCAAAAAGTGCAGCTCAAAATGCTTCACAAGGAAGACTCAGGCACTCAAAGTGATAACTGTAGTTAAAAAAACACAAAAAAACAGCATATTGACTCAGTTAAAGTTATGAAAGGCTAATATGAAAAGGTGTTTTTGATTATAACTTCTTGACTTTGAGCCGTTTTTCTCCAACACTGTAGACAGACGGAAGTAAAAGCTGGAATTTCTCAAATGTCCGTCTGACCTGCTGAAAAAGATAAAAAACTTTCTAAATTTCTAAATTTTCCTAAATGTCGGATCCAAAGAGGCCGTGGTTGTCAAGTGTGTGGATGTTTTCTTCTTCAGGCAGAAGGTCAGGTGGCTGAAACCTGTTAGAAAAAGCAACAGTAAAACAGGACAATTGATTTTATTTTCAAATCAAATCAAACTTTATTTATAAAGCCCTTTTCATGCATAACAGCAGCACAGAGGACTTGATATAATACAATTTTTGCATCTTAAAAACACAAAGAATCACACACCTTTTACCACAAAGCACACACACACACACTCACACACACACACATACAAACTAAACAAACATATAACCCCACCCCTTGACATTATGTCTTGGCACAGGTGAACCAGGTGAGGTAAAAGTTTCCTCCTTAACGCTCATAAACCCTTACATCTNTATGTCTTGGCACAGGTGAACCAGGTGAGCTAAAAGTTTCCTCCTCATAAATCCTTACATCGGAACCTTTTTCAGTGTGCAGGGATGATGGAAACGTCCCGTTTCTCCTCTGTTTTGTCGTTAAGTATTCAGTCATAGCAACATTTTTACACTGGGAATAAATTCTCTGGGTTTCCAGATGTGCACAGACACCAAGAACACAAATATGAAGCTGATTATTATAAGTTTGTATGTCTGTTTTGTTTGTTCTTTCTAGATCTATATTTCCAGAGATTAACAGGTTAAAACCTGACTCACAAACCGCAGACTGAAACCGTCTAAGAACTGGTGTAACTGGGATGTTTTCTTTCCTCTGTAGGATGCTGTTTCCATACTGAAACCAGCCGTCAGTCCAGCAGGTAAGCTCCAGTGTTTGTTGTTAAAGTGGAAGCATGTGTCTGCTAAAGACTGAAACTCGTTGTGACTTCTTGTTTTCAGCTTCACATCTGAAGGGACCCATGAAGCCAGCTGGTATGTGCCACGTTTTTCTTTAATCACAGTGATGTGAAGAGGAGGAATTGAACGTGAAACTTTATCAGCAGCAGATAACATAGAAAATCTTTTGTATTTCAGGAACATCGGCCTCGTACATCGAACTGGTAACATGTAAGTTCACGCTTCTTATTTAAGAAAGGCTTTGATTTACAGCTTTACAAACGACTAGAATTCATTTAGTCATTTCTGGTTCAGTGTCAGAGGTTTTGACCTCTGACCTCAGTGAGGCTTACTGAGGTCCGAGGTTTTGACCTCTGTCCTCAGTGAGGCTCACTCTGCAGCAGGAAAACAGGGAAATGTGCCGTTATCTCCTCCAGACGTCTGCGCCGAGCCAAGCAGGCTGATTTTTCTCGTAGTTGTACGTGGAAGAGAAACTGCTCCGACGCCTACAGCTGCTGTTACAATAAGCTCAGGGAGAAGCTGAAAGTCATTCTCAGACACGTAGGACGGAAGCAGATCACAGCGCCGCAGGTCGGAGGGACGTGGGCGCACCAACAAGTAAACAACAACAAATAAAACCTTCCTGGAATTCTTCCAGATTTAACCTTCGTTTAAATAACGACACATTTAACTGTCCAGCTGCAAGATTTGGGTTATTATTAGAAAAGAAATTCCTCCATTATTTATTTATTTGTTTATTTATTTATCAATCCATTAGCTTATTGATCATCTATTTATCTTTACTTAGTTTTCTGTATTTATCAATTCATTTATTGTTTTTGTACAATGCCTCTATTTATTTTAATCAATTTTTTGATTATCCACTACCCCTCTTTTCATTTATTTTATTATTTCTATTTATTTATTCATTTAATTATTTATTAATCCTTCCTTTATTTAATCTATTTATATATTAATATGTTTTTATTCATCCATCTTTTTGTTTGTTCATTTATTTGTAATCTACTTGTTTATCTAATATTTCAGTTTTTAATTTTTACTCCCTCAATGTATTTATTTATTCAGTTTTTTATTATGCCTTTATTTATCATCCCTATCATCCATCCGTCCGCCCGTCCATCCGTCCGTGCGTCCGTCCGTCCGTG
>CM047980.1:4797795-4813789 GCA_026261665.1 Melanotaenia duboulayi | reverse complement strand
CAAAAACAAAAAATAAAATAAAGTTAAGATTAATTTTTAATTAAATTAAAACAAAAGTAAATAAAATCACTTTGAATAAGATAAAATAAAAAAGAAAAACAAAATTAAATTAAAAACAAAAAAAAACTAATGTAAAATAAAATAAAATACACTTTGAACATGAGCTTTCTGGGTGTTAGTCTTCTGTCTGTTTATTAGCAGGATTATTCTTAAAAAAAAAAAAAAAAAAGCTTCTGGATGTATTTGCATAAACATCTTACCTCCGGTCGGATATGACCTCATTCTGCAGTGACTAACAGATTAACCTCATTTCCATCCAGGACTTTTTCACCCAGCTTTCTTGGAGACATTCAGACATTTCTTGTCATTTTTCTCGTTTCAAACTTGGATCCAAACCTGAAAATTTGACCTTTTCCTCTCAATTATCAGACATGTTGAAATTTCTGGACCAATCAGCAGCTTTGGACGGGTAACTAACACTGCTGGAGGTAATGTTTTGTAAAATGTTAAGATTACTGTTTGCAGCCTTTCAGGATCAGGATTTCAGTCATTTGTGACTAGTTAGTTTTTCACAGATGGGTCAGTAATCCTGTAATCGAGATCATGTTACCCGGCACTGATGAGTGGGGTAACAAGGGTTGCAGCAGGAACACGGATCAGAAACAGTTGTTGGTAATAGGTACATCATGACATCCTTTACCTCCTGGATGATCTTCTGCAGCTCCCTGTTCTCTCGCTCCAGCTGCCTGGACTTCTCCTCGTCGTTGTTGTTGGTGGACGATCCGGTCTTCAGCGTGTCCTGCTGCTCCGACTGCCACTCGCCGCGGGTGATGAGCCGGCGCATCTGCAGAACAGGGAGTCAGTAAAGAACCAGACCAGGCCGTGGCGAGCCCACAATGCAGCTGCTGAAAACACCTTTTTAAGATGTTTTCCAGCTTTTTATGGGCGGACAGATATTTTCATCCTGAGTCTTTTTTTAACTCTTGCTTTGGTGACATCTTTGGTGCTCGCTGCTGCGCCCAGAAATAACCTGGCAAGCAGATCAAGTTAGTGAAGTTAGACTTTCTGCAGGTGGCACTCTTTCGTCCCTCTGCAGCACTCTGCTCCTCTTCCATTTATTCCAAACAAAGAAGAGAAAAGTGCTGCCAGACGTGTGATATGTCTCACTTTGATTCTTTTTTTTCTCCACAACTCCAACTGTTCATAGCAGCTACAAATGTAGATGCTTCAGTGTTGAGGTTTCACACATTAGCATGTTAATGCTGAAGCTGCAAACACAGAGGATTCTGTCTCTGGTGCAGGACGCTCTTTCAGATGCACAGGCTAAACTTTGCTCTTATATTTTTGACCTTCACTTTTTCTGCTGTGATTTTCAGTGTGCATGCTGCATGTTTTTTGGTTTTTTTTGGCAGGGGGGTGTTAGTCACCTTGGGAACAAAAAGCACCACCAGAGTGATGTAGGCAGAGAAGACAATCGCTAGAGAGGCGAAGGCAAAGGAGGCGTCCTGCTGTGAAGACAGGATCATAGTCACCGGAGCCGTGATCAGGCACAACACCTGCAGCAGGAGAGACAAGCAGAAGAAAAAAGAGGAGATGGAACAAAGGAAGAGGAAGGGGATGAGAGGAACATCGCATCCATAAAAGCATTAGGCATCTGTTTATCATTCCGGGGAGGGCTCCCATGTGGAAAAAGCATTAAAAAGTCATGACTGAAGTGACTGACAATCACCGTGTTGTCGTCTCATCAGAGCCTGAAGCTCGCAGCTGAGCAAAGAGGAAGGTCGTCCCCAAACAGACGCCATGAAAATGTGCTCATCGTCACATTAAACAGCAACATTAGGCTCGTGTCGCGCTGCGGCGCCGCGTGATGAAACGAACATGCAAGCTGCATTAAACCCTCACATGAAATTAGCAGGAGCGACAGATTAATGATAAATATGTTCATTAACTGAGTTAAAACTGATGCAGGTTCAGATGCTTGTTGCTGAGACGCTTTCTCTTTTATTTATTGATAAGAATCCAGGAGCTGAGAAAAACGTCTGGACTCAGCAGGAAAATGTTTGTCTGGTGGTGAAAGTGACAGAAACCTCCTTCTTTTCCCTCCTACATGTTTTACATCCATCCCAGAGTTGCTCCGTGTCAGAAAGTGGCAGCGGATATTTGTCTAAAGTGGCTTTGGTGAACAGAATAGCTTCTGTTTCTGTGTAAAGTGCATCCTAGGTGCCTCCATTTAAGATGATTCACTCTGCATCAACAGCCGCTGAAAAGCGTTTACCGCCTTCCTCCGGCAGCCAATCGACTTCACCGTTCCCTTCCTTAGGAGGCACGCGCTGGAAAGCTCACAATCTGCAGATTTCCTCACATAAATGATGGCGAGCTGTAAATCTGAAGTGCATCGCTCCGGCGTGCTCGAGAAGCACGAGACTGCAGCACAATAAAAAGTTGGGTTGTATTGATGTTCTTCAAACAAATGGCTTCTGAGATAAATGTGTCGCTAGGTGCCACAGGAGAGCAGTTGGAGCTGCGCTATGAGGACTTGAACTGAAATGAATGCGGGGGTTTGTATTCTGCAGAACATCACAGCATAAACACCTAGAAAAGCCTGTTCATCAATCATTAAACCCGCGTTGGCATCTTTAACCAGAGGGCGTGTCGGAAGGTGTTTCCTCATTTACAGGCAGTTATCCTCACACAATTAAGAAGTCGTGTTTAACTAAAATAGTCTCCAGCTCATGGAAACTGGCCAGGTTACCCCTTTTCCTCTTACATGGTCTGGAAAAGACTCCTCTGGAGAGTAATCATGGAGGTTCTGGTGTTGATGAACCCCCACAGATGCACAACAGCCATTTGCTGCTCCGGGGCAATAAAAACAAACTGCTGCCTTTATTGTTATTCAGCCTGCTACAGACTGCAGAGAAAGCAAGGCAGCAGGAAAATCAGATAGCCAGAGACGGGAGTTTAGGGGTGATGGAGCTTCTCTTTGGACTCACAGCTACGTTGTAAATAGCCATCCCCACGGCCCGGTGGTCATTGATCTTCTCAGTGGAGACAGACTTGGTCTCGTAAGCCAGAAAAATGCCCAGCAGCAGCAGCAGACCCTTATAGCCATAAACGACACCTAAAGCAGGAGAGAAAGCAGAGAAAGAGGAGGGAAATGAGATGATTCTGCACCAAATGGAGACAGAAATGATAATATGAGCGTTTAATTAAACATGCAGTCAAGCTGCTTTGGTGCTGCAACCACAAAGAGGGAGCAACAACTAAATGTGCATGTTGTATTTTTACTTTACAAAAGGATGAAACAGAAGCAGGAATGTGACTTATTAAAGAATAATTCATGTAAAAGTAATATTAGTAATAAGTTTATTTAAACAAACCAGCCCAGTTTAGATGGAAGAACATCTGGAAATGATTTAAGCATGGACAGAAGTTACTCTCTCTCTTCCACATATGAGGGGAACATTTGTAAAATACTGGAGTAATTGGACTAATTACACGGGGAGAGGAACAGCACTGGCTTAGAGTCTAATACTGAATAAATTGGGGGATATTTTCTTACTGGAATCTGTTCTTTGGTGGTTCTGACTGGTGGGGTGGGACTCAATAATTAAAGCACTGAAGGTCTGTTATGGACATGGACGTTTATTTAAGGACTATCCTGTTCGTATTCCTCATTTTGTTTATTTTTTTATTTTTTTCTAAGTGAAACAATAAATAAAAAAAAAATGAAGTGCTAAAACAACTAAACGTGCATGTGGGATGCTGCGGGGGCCTCAGAAGGACATAAACAGCCAGATTTCAGCTGTGGTGCACATCCAAAAAGCTAGCGTGTTGATATCTGGTAGTTGGTGTGTGACGTGGTGCCATAAAGGGTAGCTTTGTGAACAAAGTTGTGGCTGAGCTTCATCAGCATTGAAGTGTTTAATACTTTTGTATCATGAGCGCAGCCTCATCAGCTCGCTAGGGTGTGTGTTCTCAGGTACATTGTACAGATTTATTTACAGTGGGTGGCAGTGTTTCACTGCTTTCCACTGACGTGGTAAATTTAAATACACCATCCTCACCCATGAATGTACTAGAAAACAGCTAAATAGGTGGACAAGCATGAAAGGGTTTATAACCTGGTTAAATGAAGTTATATCTAAATGGTAAATGGTCCGTATTTATAAAGCGCTTTACATCGTATGTCACACATTCACACACACACATTCACACACTGATGGTGGAAGCTGCAAGGTGCTTAACCACGACCCATCAGGGGCATTTTGGGGCTCGGTGTTGCCCAAGGACACCTCGACATGAGCCGAGGATCGAACCGGCAACCCTCAGGCTACAAGATGACCACTCTACCCACTGATCCACGCATGTTACACCTGACTCGTTTAACCGTTACAGTGATAGCTGATTAAAATGAGGCATATGCTGCTTATTGAGCCTGTCAGACACAACAAACACATAAAACAATCGATTTTGCTGTCAGTCAGCACCGCGTGAACAGAAAAGAACCTGTCAGAAATAATGTCCAACGACTTGACTACACGCCCCGTCCGTCCCTCATTCTGACAGAAAGCCAGAGGTTGGGCCGGTACCTCCGCACGGAGCTCAGGTCATTAACATCATCAGGGACAGTCCGCCTGGCAGCAACGTGAATACATGCACGTACGACATTACGTGCTCCCGGTGGTTCCACCTGCAAGTAGTGAAGTCACGCAAACGTCTCTTCTACCTGCTGTTCGTCACATGGCCGGCAGCCCACACTGATCCACATGCTGGAAATCCGGATTTCGTGATCCTGAAAAACAGGATTCTGGATCAGGGAGATCCAATCCTATTTTGCTTTGAACAACCGGGGTAAAAGTAGCCCAGATTACGTGATCTGCCGTCCCGAAAAATGGGATTCCCAAATCCAGATAGCATTAATCCAGATTAGGCCTTTTGAACAACCGGCCCTGTGTTCTTGGTGTCTGTGGACATCTGGATCTCATAGAATTTATCCCAAGTGTCGAAAGTCTTGTACCTGTTACTATACCCGAGTAAAAGACAATAAAACAGAGTAGAAATGTATCATTTCTATCCCGTCTGATCAAGGAAAACAGCATGCTAACAATAAATCATTTCTCAACATTGTTTGACTTAAATACACTTTCAGCCTTGTTTTGTGAACATTAAACATGAAAAAGTTGAGCAACAGCTGAAAATAAAGGATCATGTCTTATAATAGATGATTATTTCTGTCATTTCTTGGGCTTAAGGGTTGGTAGTAGATGTCTATGAAGTTCCCATGTTAAGGTCAACTGGCCAGTCTGCCGAGTCTCAGCATGGACATGCGGGAGCAGCTCAGCTCTGGATGCACATCGGGAACAGAAATATGAAGCTTGTAAGACCTTCTGAGAGGAGCATGAAGTTTATCTTGTTTTTCTGACTTTCACTTTCACTCCTTTTGGTTAGCTTTAGAATGAACGTCGTGATATTTCACAAAACCTGCTTTTAAACCCGTGAAATAGAGACATTATGCAGAAGTGTGGAACTATGCTGACTAAACATGGCTGCTAGTGTAAGTCATAACATTGTGAACTAAATTAGTGGGTACTATAAAGAGAATAAAAAGCTGAAATGTGGCTGGAGGCTGATAGAAGAGACAGAATAAAGAGAAAATGAGAGGAAAAGAGAATCTGTGACTGACTTAAGTTGTTTCATCCCGCCTGAATTTAAAGCGCCATCTTCTCTTCTTGAGAAGGGAAAATGCTATGGGGCACTGGCCCAGTTTGTGACCCACATTGTTTGAATTTCAGCACCATTATACTTTCATAAGAGCTTCCACGCTTATAGAGACAGACAGTGATGGAGAGAAGCTGCGTGGGCCAACAGAAAGGAGGAAGAAAAGCTGCAGAGAAAGGAGGAATCAAACGTAAGTAAGGGGGCGGCGGAGGAAGGCTGTTTAATTCAGAACAAATGGCGTGTGCGTGTGTTCATACGTGTCTGCATATGTTCGCATGTGTGACGAAGATACAGAAAACCAGAGCAGAGGTACCGAGCCACGTGTTCATCTTCTCGGAGCTGCAGTGCTCCAGCACCGGCTGAATCAGGACGTCCAGATCTTCTTTCGGGGCCTCCTTAGTGAACTCCTGAGTGGGGGAGATAGAGATGGGGGAGGAGGAGAGAGGAGAATGGAGAGGGTGAGATAACAAACGATGAGACAGCAGCACATTGAAGATGGAGGCAAAAATGCTCAGTAAGCGTAAACTCCATTGACTGCAGGGTTGATCCAGTGCAGAGGTCCGTCCGCCAGATGACTGGATCCTCAGCGATCCGAGGAACAGAAAATATATAAAAATTCCACACAAGGTTTGACCGTAGCTAAACTTTGCTGGGCAGATCTGATCATGAGTGAGCAGAGTCTCATTGCATGCAGATTTTCACCACATCAAGGACTTTATTAAACTTATTCATCTGCTGGAATCAAAGGAGCAAGATGCTGGCAGGAATAGCTGAATTAAGGCTCGTGTTTCAGATATCTTGCACGATCCTTCCCCTGCAGCTGCGGCTTGATTTCTGCCATATTCTGCTTTTTTCTAGCATCACTTTTTGGTAATAATTCATCTTTACATGCAGTTCATGGGAACGCTCACGGAAAGACAAATGTTAGCGTTTGATTAAAGCATTTCCCAGTGGGGATTTTCACCCATCAGCAGAGCTCCTGTTTTGTTTGTATTTAGTGTTTTGCTAAACGTACACATACGGACGCAAATGAAGGGTGACAAGAGCCATCCCTACTGCGCAGTAAAGCCTATCAGCAACAATAGATTCTGCTACAGTTTCATTTTATGAAAGGAAGGATTCACAATGAAAAACATGTGCAGCAGTTACCTTCTGCTTTCAGGGGTTTACAGCGTGTCTTAGCTCACTCTTTTCATTTATTACTGGTGTTTTCAGCTCCTGGAGCCAACTGTTTAAGTGAGAAAGCTCTGAAAACCCACCATCTGCATCTAGCTGGTGAACAGAGAAACTAAAAACAGTGTAAAAGGAGAGTAAATCTTTACTGTAAAATGTTGGGCTGTTTGCTTTTCTTTAAATGAAGACATAGCAGTTCCAGCAGAGATGTCATGGCCCAGTTTCTTTAATTCATCTGGCCTTTAATTCTCAGAAGTTTTGTGACTTTATTTCAGTATGTTCTTTGTTTCTTCCTCTCCTGTAGTCCTCGGTTTTTGGTTTCCTTTTGACTCAGGTTTTATTAGCTTTACTTCCTGTTTCTTCCTCGTGCGTTGTAGTTAATTTAGCTTCACACCTGAGGGGGTGTACTACGAGGCAACTTCAAAACAGTCACATTTTCTTTGTGTTAGTGGCTTGATTAAACTCAAACCTCCCCACAGAGTTAACGGCTTCTGTGGCAGAGATTATGATCCTTCTTCATCTATGACGCTTTCCTCCTCGGGCTCTGTGCCTGCTCACATAACAGGAGGCATTTCATATGTCATTTGACTCTTCTTACATATAAAACACATCGAACACGACACTTCATTCGTAATAACAATAATGCAATTATTTATAAACCTCATCAAGCTATATTTTATTCCCAGTAGAACAGAAACAACATATCAGATGGTGAAACTGAGACATTTTACCATGTGATTAAAAAAAGTGAATCTGAGGGCAGCAACATGTATGGAAAAAGTAGTTCCAGGGTGATGTTCAACATGGTGTAAAAAGTAGTTCCAGGGTGATGTTCAACATGGTGTAAAAAGTAGTTCCAGGGTGATGTTCAACATGGTGTAAAAAGTAGTTCCAGGGTGATGTTCAACATGGTGTAAAAAGTAGTTCCAGGGTGATGTTCAACATGGTGTAAAAAGTAGTTCCAGGGTGATGTTCAACATGGTGTAAAAAGTAGTTCCAGGGTGATGTTCAACATGGTGTAAAAAGTAGTTCCAGGGTGATGTTCAACATGGTGTAAAAAGTAGTTCCAGGGTGATGTTCAGCATGGTGTAGCATCTCTTCTTCTAACTTGTCTTGAAACATCTGGGAAGTGAGGAGACCAGTTGCTGGAGTTTTAGGAGAGGAATGTTGTCCCATTCTGGTCTGATGCAGGATTCTAGCTGCTCTACAGTCCTGGACCTTGGTTGCTGGATTTCTGCTTCCATGATGCTCCAGATGTTGTGTACTGGTGAAAGGTCTGGACTGCAGGCAGGCCAGTTCAGCAGCCGGACTCTTCTCCTGTGAAGCCATGCTGCTGTGATGGATGCAGGATGTGGTTCAGCATCGTCTTGCTGAAATCTGCAAGGTCTTCCCTGAAAGAGACGTTGTCTGGATGGGAGCAGATGTTGCTCTAAAACCTCCATGTACTTTTCAGCATTGATGGAGCTTCACAGATGTGGAAGCTGCCCACGCCATAGGCACTAATGCAGCCCCATCCCATCAGAGATGCAGCTTTTCACCTGCTTACTGATAACAAGCTGGATGCTCCCTCTCCTCTTTAGTCTGCAGGACACGCCGTCCATGCTTTCCACAAACTAGTTCACATCTTCAGCCATCTGACCACAGAACAGTTTTCCACGTTGCCTCAGACAGAAACATGTCTGGTTTTAATGCAGAAAATCACCAGCAATCCAGTCTGACCTTCAACCTTGTCTCATGCGCACAGAGATTCCACCTTATTCTCTATATGTATTGACGATATTATACACTGTAGATTGTGGGATCTTCGTTGAGTAACATTATTGTTAAATTGTTCCACAATTTTTTGTATCAGATTGGTGAACCTCTGTTCAGCTTTCTATCTGAGAGACTCTGCCTCTCTGAAATGCTCCATATATACCYAGTCATGTTACTGACCAGTTGCCACATTAATTAGCTATCAAATGCTCCTCCAGTTGCTTTTGTTGCTCATATTCCAACTTTTTACAGACGTGTTGCTGCCATCAGATTCACAATCAGTTCATATTTTCTATGAAAAAGTAAAATGTCTCAGTTTCAACATCCGATATGTTGTTTATGTTCTATTAGGAATAAAAAATGGGTTGAGATTTACAAATCATTGCATAATGTTTTATTTACCTTTCCACCATTTTCCTAACTCTCTGGGAATCAGAGTTGTAATTAAAATTAGATTTAATTTGATAATAAAATGCCAACATTCGTTTACATCTTGAGTTGATCTTATAAAATGAGCACAATTTCAGATTATTCTGTCAGAAACTTGATAATTGCTCTTTTATTTAATACCAGTCAGGCATTTTATTGATGTTATCTGTCAGACAGCAGCAGAGATTCAACAGTTCAGCCTGATTTTCTTATCAAGAAAATAATTGAGGGAATTGTGGAGTTTCTGTTTGCTGCTGATTTAATCTGAAACGGAACATCAGCAGCTCTGCATGTGTTCAGCCTAAGTTACCATGGCGATGATGTTTTATTTATAGATTCTGTTCATAGTCTTCTTTTTTAAAACCAACTAACTCTTGTGTTTTGGATATTTTTCTATTGTTTCCGGTATTTTTTTTACATTTTATTCCTCAGCCTTCAGATTAGCAGCTGTTTGGTTTTTCTCATGAGTCCGTGCATCCGAACAATCACCCCTCCAAGTGTTCAGAGCATGCTCCTGGCTTTTCTTTGCTCTCTGCCAGATATTTGTTGTTCTTTGTTGCATCTTAACAACTCCATCTTGTTCCCCGCCTGTTTTTGGACTCTGTCCAGCTGTGTGTTCTTGCAGCTTCTTTGTCTTTGTTTCATTCAATAAAGTTTTTGGATCCTCCATCTACAAACCAAGGCAGTTCAAAAGCAGATAAAGAATACACCTGCTCAACATTTAATCACTTAAAATTGGTCCATTTAGGAGATGATAATAGGAAATTATGATAAGAAGTGGCTTTTCTTTGTTTCTACAATGTAAAATGTATTAGCAGAATTCTGTTTCCTGCACCCAAAACAAAGCAAAACCCAAACATCTTTTTCATTTTTCACAACTGTCTCAGTTTATAGCTGCTAAATGTTTATTTCTTAGCTGCCAACTTTGAAGCTGAGGTTGTCTGCTTCACATAAAGCAGCGAATGGCTGATAAATGGAAAAAGAAAGAAGGTGAAATACACTGCTGCAGCAGATGCTGAAAATGAGTATGGCAGTCCTTGTTTTGGAGTTAATTCTGAATATTAATGATGATTTAATGACGCACGTGAACCTGAATGCAGCATGAATGGCATCAAAGCCACATATTTCTATGTACTGAGACACTGAGCCTTTTGAACTACCAGCATCTTAACAACTGTTCACGTGTAAAAGACTCAAAGCAGTGTACACATGATTTTCATCATTCATGGCCCATCGAGACAAATAATTCCCAACTTTTTACTTGTTACGATGAAAAAACTTTTTTTTTATATTCATTTTCTGAAAACTTGAATCTGTATTTTGTAAATTTGTATGAACTGGTTTCCGTTGTCGTTACTGACTGACGTCATTGTATTAAGTAAATATGAAGGAACAGTTGCAGGAAAAGTTGTGTTTCCATCAGCTGCTGTTCATGAGACGTTTTAATGAATGATAATAAAGAGTCCAGATGCTCAACTGTTCCTGGTTGTTGTTGGATTCTTCTCTTTATGTATGAAGACCTGTGGGATATGTCTCTCTAAAATTCCAACATCCACCTCGGGATCAGATGAAGTTGTCCAGGCCAATCATTAGAAGCAGACATCAGTTTTTCCCAAAAGCTTAAATGTGGACACGTCTCCTGTGTCCTTCTGTCTGTCTGAGATGAGCTGGTGTCTAAAGAACAGAAGGACTGGAGAGCTGAACGATAACGTAGGTTTATGACTTCTGGAGGAGTCTGGTCAAAGAACTATGATGACATCAACACAAATCTGCTCATCCTCCTTGATAAAATTGTCTCAGTCTCAGACAAGAACTACTTAGAAAGTCAGAAAACACCGTGATAACGTTGTAGATGGATCTGAGGAATCTGGGAAGGAGAAGTTAGAAAAATATTTAGCAATTTATTTAAGTTTGATGCATGAAAACTGGAGCTCAACTGGGTCCACAGGGCAGGGAAACAAGAGTCATCTCATAAGCTCTGACTCGTCACTGCACATCTTAAAATGTGCTAAATAAAATAATAATAATAATTAAAACCGATTCTCCTGGTCCTCCTGAGTCCATGTGTCTATATTGACCAATGATGGTCTCTCCTGCTGCCTGATGGCTGGAATACACAACCATCCAACAGTGGTTTCTGTCCCCGTCCTTTCGTAAGACTTCCTGAAACTTTTCCCAATATTCTGCTCTGTAGATGTTAAAGAGCAAAAGTCTTCACAATCAGTCTCTGAGAAATATTCCTGAACTTATTAATGATTGAACTGTTCTGTTCTGTCTGTGTTAAAGCAGTGTGCAAACACAGATTCACAGCAAGCAAACTCGTGTTTCACGAGCCAGGAATGCGAGCGTCTTTTCTTTACTGAGCTGACAAGAGAAGCGAGTAAAACTGTAAAAACAAACAGAAAAGGAACTCATTGTCAGAGCAGCAAATGCCACTGAGATTAGCTGGCTATCAGGAAGCTACATTTAGCCTAGCATTTTTTAACAGTTAGCACCATTTAAGACCAAATGAACCAAACAAATTAACCGTTCACGTCAACGCCATCGTATTAGCTAACATGTGTTAGCTAAAGAGAGACTAAACAATACACGTAACAGACATTGCTGTCGTGGAGAAAAGTAAAGCGGAACGAACTTTGAAGTCCTTCTCATAACACAGCAGAGGGAGCTGGTATAAACCATAAAAACTCGCAGGGATACCACGAAGTCTTGCGGGGTTAAAGCAATATCAAAAACACACAACTATTTCAGAAAGAAGTCTTCTTTCTACTAATAAACTTTATATAACATAAATATGTCACCTCACGTTTACATAACATATGCTGTTTACATATAGTATGTAAACAGTATGTAAATATATGTCATATATTTACATACTAGCCGTAATCCAGGTCCAGGCCAGCAAATGACATCTGGACCACTTCTGGCCCACACAACACTTGCCAGTACTGTACCTGAGCTATAAGTGGCCAAAGTAGCCCGGATTCGGCCCACACGTGTCTGCTACCTGGGACGTAACTACTTCAACATCGGGTACATGTGTACTGTCTTCTTCTATGTGTATTTTAAGGCGTTAGTTTTCCTAAACGGTGCTCTATGTCCCATCACACAAAGCTGGTACTGCAGTTTTAAAGCTCTGAGGATTCTTACTTCACATTCAGAGTTGTTTGTCCTTTCAGAGACACCGTAGTAAAAATGGTAGCACAAATACGGCGGCTGCCATGTATGTGAACCCACAGCACGCAGACATAAATGGTTCATTCTAGAAGAATGAAAACCCAACATTTATTTTAGTAAAGTAATTGGATACAGATTAAACATTTTTAATGACACAAAATCTTTCTGTCATTGACTTTTGACTTTGTTTCTTGCTGCATCTTTAAACTGCAAACACAACTTCCATCATTCATAGAAATAAAATCAATGAGTCCTGGACGTCTGTGGCTGTTCATCTCTGCTTTGTGAAAACAAGACGATATCCATCCTCGTTTTCAACCAGCTCTTTGAAGATGAATCAAAATGAAAGAACATTTCTTTAGTCAAGGCTCAGTGTCTCATTACTGCGTTACTGACTGATGACGGTGGCTGCACGCTCGGTGCACACGGGCACACCAAATCATCTCATCTGGCTCTCGTACCCTACCTCCCTCGTGATGTGTAGAGGATCCACGATCTGCCAGATCATGAGTGACAGGAAGTCGATTGCCAGCAGCACTCCAACTGTTGCGTAGAGTTTCCATGGCTCCAAGGGTTGCTGCGTGAATGTCAGCAGAGACACACAAACACACAAACAAAAACACACAACAGTCATCACTATCCAAGGGCATCACAAGCCGGTCTGCAAACAAAGACAAACTACCCGGACAAATAACACGACAGGCGTCCTTGTGATTTCTGGATGACCGGACACGAATTGTCTTTCTGAATGTGTGTCTTATCTGTGTGTGGAATTGTGTGTGCGCGTCTGCAGGCGACACACAGAAACCTGCAATGGCTATATTTGCGCTGCCACCTGAAATCATCATCTAAACACACACAGATGACACCGTGTTTGTGTGGACGGTGTCCAAAGTGTCGATTCTGTTTTTCCTAACTGCAGCTGTAATGGAAGTAACCGAAAACAAGCAATAAAAATGACCCCCCCCCCTCGGCCCCACTTCCTTCCTTCCCACACATCTTTCTTCTAATTGAGCCACACTGGCTTACTCATAGCACCTCCAACACAGCAACAACCATTCATGCATGCAGTGCCTAAAAATGAGAAATGAAATAAAGGAGCAAACACATTACACAGTCATGGGCGCCGCTTCTCTTCAGCTGCATGAAGAATGAGTTGAAAAGCAGCCATTCTGACCTCCATCTGGGAAAGTTTCTTTAAAACATGCACACAGAGGCTCTCTGGCAAATTGCCCTTCTGCGGACATGAAGGGAGCTGAAAGTCAACCTGATTCGATGTGCTCTGGCTCCAATAATAAACCCCTGAAGGTTGGATTTCTGCATAGAACTTTAATACTCATCCATATTCATAAATATTCCACAAACGGCTTAATCTCTTATTCTTCTGATTAGGTCTTAGAAATTCCCACAACACATCGCAGACTGGCAGTATCTCACTAGCTGCAGGATACACTATCTTTGAGAGGAGGCACACACACACACCCACGCACACATAAATACGTACAGATGCCATGTTTGACACATCGGCATGCAAAGAAAACCTGATGACGTGGAAAGCAACAGTATCGGTGCCCAAAATCAGCCTCCTACGTGCATGGATGTGTGCAGCTGCATGTGCTTTTTGTGTGCATGAGTACAGTATTTATGTCACCCATGACACACTCTTTAGTGATGAAGCTGTCCTATTAGAGGCTTATGCTACCAGGAAGCCTGCAAAGTTTTTTATCAGCCGACACCACACAGGCTGCACAGCCTGGACTCTCACTTCCACTCCCATATCTGCCGGGTGGGCTTATCCCATCCTCCCCCTCCTTCAGCATCCTCCCTACCTTCTTCTTCTCCTTCTTCTCGTCCTTTTTTGTGAAGAGGGTGTGGACCCACCATATCTTGGTAAACATGCTGCCGTACGCCAGGCTGAAGCCAAGGCCGAGGAGCCACAGGCGGAACTGGGAGAGAGAAGAGAAGGAGAACGGGAAGCATGAAGAAAATGCAAAGAAATTAATTTAATTTGTAGATAAACATCAATTTTTGTGTTTTAATCCTCCAACAAACTCCCACAATAGGTGGAAAAGTAAAGCTTCTCCCACAGGTGTGTGTGTGTATAATGTCATAGTTTATAGTGAAAATGATGGAATCTAATATGGTTGTTAACCTAAACGAAATCAATACCAATATGAAAGATCAATTTAATAAAGAAAAATAAATAAATAAAACAATGAATCCCCGGATGTTATTTAATATGAGGCTATAGAATCAGTTAATTTTTAATACAGTTAACGTTATAGAAAAACAAAATATGGACAACAGTGGGATGTAAAAAGGAAGAACAGAAGATCTAAATCCTGCAGATTGCACATTTAGATCCTCGTTTTGCTTTCAAGCAGCTTTTTGGTCCGGCTTCATTCTCCAACCAGATTTATGAGGTCTTCATCTGGAGGTTTTCCAACACTTTTGAACGATTTCCCACATATGCCGGCCAGTAGTTGGCTCCTTGCCTCTCACTCTGATGTTCTCATTACGCTCTGAACGGTGGCAGAAAACCCACCAGTTAAAATAAATATAAGTTCTGTATAGATTTATTTTCTCTATAAAGAGATCATGTGACCTCTTTAAAGGGGTTATCATGTTTTTACAGGCGAAATAAAACCTAAGTATAAACTCTTCTACTCTTATAATTCCTGACTGACATGCTGTTCTGCAAGTTCTGGAGTTTCTGTGATGTTTTATTAAAGTTCCAAAAAACATAGAAGCTAGATGTTTGTGTGTGTTTCTTCATTCAGGAATTGTGTCTGCAGCTTCTCCTGGCGGGATGCATATGCAACAACCTTCAAAGACAAAGTAGGCACAACCAGTGGAATAAAAATCCACACTGCAACGTAGCTGCTGCTCCTTCAGCTCAATACCAAACATTTTACCAGCTCCTCTGTTTTCCTGTCTGGACTACGTTTAGAGGGATTATAATAAGAAAGATATGAAAGTATAAAAACCTATTAAACTGTATGAAGTTCCAGGAAAATATGTGTGGGAATTTTCACATACTGTGGGACAAGTATTCCCAATGAGATATTTCATATTACAGATCTAAATGAATCTGTCTGTTTCATAAAATGTGTTGTTACTGAATACATCAATACATTCGAGTCTTGTGTCTAATCAGTGTGATGTGCCAAAGGAGATGCTGGGATCACCATTTATTAACATCACTGCACAATGCATGTCAGATAAAATCAATCTTAAAATCGGAACGCACATATCGAATTAATAAACAATAAAGAAATGAGACACTACTGAACATGTGAGGAGAGGAAAACAAACCTCTAAAAGTAGAAAAGAAAATACAAAGACCTTCAAGCAACACTACAGAACTTTCTGACCTTAAAACTAGTTTTAATGTCATGCTGACGTTCGTTACATTCCTGGTGGCATCGCTAGCCTGCAGTATGTTGAGGCTGAGAAACTTCACAGCTTAGTTCCCAGCCCGGAGCATCACATGTCCAGTGGGTTTTCCTTTACGGCACCACGTCACATGCTAGCAACTGGATATCAACAGACAGGCCGTTTTTAACACGCACTGTAGCTGATTTACTGAACTATGTAAACCGATAGAAGTTTATAACAAAGCTTGAACGTGAATATTTGGACTCAACAGCTGTATTCATTATCAGTCTGAACCAGTTCTCCAGGATCTTTGAAGGCCTTTCCAAAGCCCTTCTTGGATATTTTTGCCTTTTTGCTCCATTCT
>CM047980.1:4765555-4787816 GCA_026261665.1 Melanotaenia duboulayi | reverse complement strand
ACACCTTCCATGTATTATTCATATTGTTTGTTTTTTCTAATAATTTTATGTAATACCTTTTTTTGTTTCATATCTTTATATATTTGTGAGTTTGTTTTTATATTTCTTGTATTTGTTTTCAGCCTCCACTGTTCTTTGTTTGAGGAACCTTTTATATAATGAATTTTTCTTTTTACAAGCATTCTTTAGACCATTGGTCATCAAGGCTTGTCTCTGTGTTTGGTTTTACCCATTTTAATCAACAAAGGGCCGTTTTTATTATATAAATGGGATAATATAGATATTAAGTCCTCATATGCATTGTCTGTTATCAACATAAATTTTACCCCAATCTTGACTTTCCAAACTGGTTTATAGAAGTTTCTGTTACATTTCTGGTAAAATACATCGAGTCTGTTTCAGGTGTTTGTTTTAAGCCAACATCTACAGAAATAAAAACACATCATTTAAGATGAGGCCAGCTGTTTTATTCCCGCCAGCAACGTTTGTGAAGATATTGTCTCTAAGTGTAGCAGAATGTGTAGTTATCCTACTAGGACGCGTTATGGAGGTTCAGTTCCATACAAAACACAGAATTAATAAACTCGGTTATTTGTATTTGATCATGAGGATTTAAAAGATCAACATTAAAAATAACTTTACTGATTGAACTGAATGTTTCAGACAATTTCTCTTTAAATATTTCAATGTTTGTACCCGGAGCCCTATAAACACAACGTATAATGATGTTTTTATTCTTTTAGTAGTTATTTTCACAGTAACAATTCCATTACATTTTCAGTTTTAAAAGACATATTTTCTTGACTGTGATAAGTTGAGCTAATATACAAAGCAGCCCCGCCGCCTCTCGTCTCAGACCTATCGGCGGTATACAGATCATCACCCCTCGTTTGCACCGTGTTAACTTGATCATCATTTAAACGTGTACAGAAACTGCAGCAGCAGAAAAGTTTGTTCAGTATTGATGCAAACAGTTTTGGATTTTTAAAAAGTTGGTAGTAAGACTTCTACTATTGAAATGTACTATTGATAGTGTTTGTTCAGGAACATTTAAGTACTGACAATCATGTTTTAGTGTTTGCTCTGTGTATTCAAATCCTTTAAAACGCGAATCATTTTCCATAATATCAATTACACTATGCTGTATCGCTGTGTTGGCTGTAATCATTCTGTCATTCATCACACACAATAAACCCTCTACAGGACACCATCCTGACTGGTTAGATAACCAGTTTCATGTAGACGGTTATCTCTGGTATTTTTCCAGTTCTGTTATCTCTGTGATGACCTCTGTGATATTTAATATATACCTTACAATCTGAAGTCCATGTTGACTGTATTTTTTGTTGTATATTAGAAGGAAGCAGCTTATTTAGTTATTTTTAGGTTTTAAGATAAAGAAAAACATAAAACTTTTCCAGTAGACAGACTTTCTTCTATAGGATGTAGATATTTGTTGAAAAAAAAAAACCTGTAGTTTCCAACCAAAAAATATATATTTCTGGTATTTTGTTATTATATCTGTATTTAAAAACATTACTTTTTCTTTTTTTTAGCCATGTATTAAGAGCCATTGTGGAAGGTCCAGAGAGCCATTTGCTGCTCCTGAGCCACAGGTTGAACACCCCTGATTTAAGTAAATAAAACAAATTGATGCAGCTGTGACTCACCGGACGTTGCCGTTGTAGATGTTGAAGGTCAGACAGACGATGCCGAGCAGAATGCCGAGACCAGCGAAGACGGAGACGGCTGCAAAGAGCTTTTGAGACAAGAACCTGTACTCCTCGGTCACCACGGTCCGGTCAGCTGGAGGCCCAGCACCTGTATGAGCACAAAGAGCAGAGGCTCAGATTATTGTCTACACCAAGGATCATCTTTACCGGTAACAACCTCCACAATCAGGGTGGAAAAAGCAACGAGGAAACCTTCCTGTTTCCCCACATGAAAACAAATGACACAGAAAGACTGTAAGGTCTTTATAACAAGTCCCAAATTAATCTGTGCTATTTATGTTTTATTCAGACGAGAAGCTCTGAGGTCGATCGCTACTAAAAACTAGTAAAACGTACATAAAATACTCAAATACCACAGACCAGTAACCTGTAGACAAAAATGATGTAAAACAGCAACAAGTTTGTTATTCGGAGAGGAAAATCTTTGTAATCCATCTTCATTTTGCAGCTCATTCTGAACTATGCAGTAAGAGCACCGAGGGACATTTACATCAGTTTGGGAAGTAGATTTAATTTCACTGTTTGCTGATGTAAACGGTTTTTTTATAAGGGCAGACAATAAAAGAAGCAATTTACTGAACTTTATCTTAGGAATAAACAAAAACTTTGTGTTTTAAGATCTGGAACAAACAGGACCATCTTCATAATAAAAAAGTGTCTAGATCCTTCCATGTGGTTACTTTCCATAAAGAATAATGTCTGAAGCACGATGGCAGATCAGTGCAACTTGTGCACAGAACGTACACAAAGTTGCGCAACAGCGACGTGCTGCTGCTTGTGTAGGTTTGTTTGGCTAAGTGTGAGCTGCAGAAGAGGCTGCCTCAGTGGGAAAGTGCGATAGAAGAAGTGTCATTCCCTCCAACAAACAGATTAAATCATCCTTGTCGTTTCTTTTTCCATAAAAAAAAGACCAAGGTGTTATTGGACAGCTCACCAGCCTGTAAAGATATGACATGAAAAAGTCAGAAGACACACATCCGCCTGCAGGATAACCAGCAGCTTTTTACTCTAAAGGTAAGAGCTTGTTTGGTTAAATGATGCTAATGTTTATCCAACGTAACCCGAGATTAAATGTTATCCTGCTACTCGTGTTGGACGTACAGGAGTGTGACGTGTTCAGCAGAGTTCAGTAAGCACTGCGTCATGTGGATGAAAAAATGACGTCTTTTATCGGAGACTTTCTCTGTCAGACGTAACCGACTCAGTGCGAGCTTGATGTCTGCAGCAGAAAGCGTATTTGATTCCAGATATGTGGTCTAGTTTCTTTATTTCCACAGTTTCAGGATTATTTATGTGTCAAACAGCAGCTGGAAGTCAAAGCTAGCTGGACGTTGTCCCTGGGTTTTCTAAAGAAAATGTAGTTTCCAGAAAGATGCCTCCTCAGTCCAGGTAGCGGTCCTGTAGCCGGAACTGTTTTCTCTGAGGGAATCCAGAGTCAATATGTAGGATTTATTTATTCCTTACAGAGATTTATAGTTACTTTACTTTATGTTGGCTTCTAAAGATAAATAAATAAAACTTGATGTGATTTTACACATTTACAGTTTTGGGAAATCAATGAATGCCAATAAATAAATAAATAAGTAAACAATCTGTAATCACGACGTCCCCAGTGAGACTCAACCTTCACAAAGCAAGATGCCCAAATCAGCAAAGTTTTTCTTAATTTGATGGAGAGCAAAACATTCATATTTCACCACCATCTACTACATTTCTGATTCTGTGACCTTGCTGAAAACAAACCGCTTTACGTGACCTTGGGAAAACCTTGCTACATGCTTTAAAATGCATGAGCACCAGCTGGGCATGAAGAAACCTTTAAGCTGCCAATATGCTTCTCCAGACGGGCTCTTCTGAACCCCACATATTAAATACATAGCAAACATTTTGCAGGGCAGGTCCGCCTCTGTTGGTTTAAAAGTGTGTGTGTGTCTTTGTGTGTGTGTGACAAAGTAAAGCTTCGTGCAGAACAGAGCCAAGGTTAAAGGCCACTATATGAGTGCAGACTATTTGGCATGCCAAACTTTCCATCTCTGGTTGGCATGTTGACAGGAGGGCTTGAACTTCTCTCCGTAGGTCTGATTCCACCGTTTTCAGTCACCTGCAGCATGAATCAGTGCAACAGTACGAATAAATAAGGCTTGTAATCATACAAACAGGTCAATCTTGTTGTTTTTGTTCCCAAATATGCAGCAGCAAAGATGTTTCAACGGTAAAAAAGCTCTATCACACACTTAAGCAGCCACATGCAACAACCAGCGTTCCTCAGTTTGATGCGCTTCATCCACATGCAGTCTTTCCATAACCTCTGTGCCAACCTTGCACATGCCCTGCGATGTTCAGCACCACAGCTGAACATCTCTGCCACAAAATGCAGCAATCTCATAAACAGATTCAGACGTTAAAGATTTCGTATGTAACAGCAGCCAATGCTGTCAGCCAGCAGCGTGCAGCTCGTCAGCGCTTCGGATCAGGAAGAAGTTTATCCGACATGAACAACACATTTTCAGCCGTTTACACTATCACTGCTGAATACATTCATTATATTACCAGCTACTTGCTGTTCATTTCCACCTTGAAGGCTCCATGAATAAATTACTTCAGTTACAACTTCCCATTAATTTGAGATTTTATTATTAAACTGATAACAATCTTCAAGACAAAGTTCAAGCATGTTAAATGAAATAAAATTATTCATATGCACAACTCAGCATACAAACAATGCAAAGTGCAAGTCTTCCTCCCCACACATGTTAAAGGCACCTCATTCAGAAAATCACCCCAGACCCAAACTGGCAATTTCTGTTATCAGCTTCAGCCATTCAGTAAATTCTGGTGGAGTCTGACTCTTCCTCTGGTGAAGACTGATTGTGATGAAGACTGTCAGATCCAATTCAAATTCTGCTTTTAATATTCCTGATAAAAACTGATCTGTCTCCCAGTACGTAGAGTTGGGGATGCTGGTAGAGATTTTACAAGCCATTCCCCCAGTTTTCCAATCACCTCTTTCCAGAAAGAAACAAAAGAGCTTTCCCACAGAGTGTAAGATAGTTCCTCCCTCTGCATTACACCCAACACAAGTTTCTCTGTTTCAGTCTTATTCTGTAGAGACTTACTTGTGTAAAATAATCTGCCTGTCACCACAAAAAAAAAGGTCACACACTTGTAGCTTTCATTCCAGCAGCTTCGCTGTGGCATTGTTTCTAGAAGCTTCTGCAGTGTCACAAGATTTATTTCCTTCCAGTGTTGATTTTTTTTTTCTCCCAGATCTTGTACTGATGATGAAGAGCCCAATAACTGCACAAAGCCTTCTCCAGCACATCCCAGAGATTCTCCATGGGGTTCAGGCCTGGACTCTGTGGTGGCCATGTGTGAAAATGATGTCTCCTGTTCCCTGAACCGCTCTTTCACAATCGGATCCCCATGAATCCTGGCATTGTCATCCTGGAATATGGCCGTGTCATCAGGGAAGATGGAATAACCTGCTCATTCAGTATATTCAGGTAGTCAGCTGACCTCTTTCTTTGGGCACATAATGTTGTTGAACCTAGACCGGACCAGCTGCACTAATCCCAGATCATAGACTGGCCCCACAGGCTTGTACAGTACAGTAGGCACCGGATACTGTTTGTATGGTCTAGTCCAGCAAACATAAATTCTCCTTTAATTGTTTTTGTATAAGAATGTGTTTGATTTTGGAAAAGATTTTAAAGGTTTATTTAAATAAATAGTTTTTTGTAATTACTGTTTCTGTATATGAAATCAGATGTATTGAATACTACAGCCCATAAAATAAATAGATAAGTCCACGTATAAGGATACGTCCAAGAGTACACACAGAAAAGCTGATAATAACAGGAGAGTGCAGATTAAATAAGTAAGAATTTTAGCAGCATCAGTATCACAAATCATCATTAAACGTTATCATTCATCTTTAATCCAGAGTTTGGATGAGGCAGAATTAAAGATGTTATTCATTGCAGAGACTGTTGAATTTTTTTGATTTCATAATTCCCTCCCATGTCTCTTCCCCACAGAGCCCAAGGTTATTCACTTCGCCCTTTGCGTTTTTATTCAGGATTAGTTGACTGGATTTTTTTTCAAGTGGAAATGCAAAGGAAGAATAGCCTGGGGCTTTAGGGGTTAAAGGAAGTGTGTTGGTGTGTGTGTGTGTGTGTGTGTATTAACCACCAAATTATTCATGCCTGTGTAGCTTTACACCAGAAGAATTCCTCAGTGAGACGGGTTCAAAGATGGGCAGATGGACAGGGAGTCTCTTTTTACACTCAACAGCCTCTGACTATCTGTCTGCTTAAATCTGGGGGTGCCTGCAAATCCTTGTGTTGGAGTGTGTATGTGTGTGTGTGTGTGTGTGTGTGTGTGTGTGTGTGTGTGTGTGTGTATGTGCGCACAAGAGTATGCATATGCAAATGTGGGCTGAATAAATCCCTTACGTATGTATATCTACGCACTAAGCATGAGTGAACATGCTCAAGAGGATGCCCATGAGTGTCAGGAGGCATTTCTGCATGCATGGAGTATGTGTTTTAGTGTGTGTGTCTGCGAGGCAGAGAGAAGTGGAGGGAGTAGAGTGTGTGCATGTCAGAGGGGATGCAGAGCAGGAGTGTCAGCGTGGCGTGAAGCTGATGTGTCAGATGTAAGAGTAAAGTGTCAGAGTGTCATCCCTGTGGGGCTTCAAGACGCCCATCACGCTCTGTTTGGATGCCTGTCACTGGCGTCGCAGCCGGAGCGTGGCTGCTGACTTCTGACTGGGAAGACCTTTTTAATATCCCATAAAATCCACTCTGTTACCTTGCTTGTTGTCATGCTGGCCGCAGTATGAAGGTGGGAAAAAACACAACAACACTCCTTCAACAACACAGAGGTGTGCGTTATTCTATCACTTTACAGCGGCTGGAAGAGCTAAACGCAATCAGCTTTGACTAAAGAAGATGCAAATAGACGACAGTGTTGCAGATTATGAGGACATCATCGTTTATTTCAGTGCATTTGTGTTGCAAATCGACTAAGCATCAGCAGGCAGAATACTGCACTGCAAAAAAAATCATAAATGCAAATGGAGGAACACACAAAAACAGCACAGACATAAAACAACAGCTTACAAGTCATGCAAAATAATAAGAGAGCAGGCCAAACCAGACTAGGAAAAATATATGCAATGCAGAGAGAAGCTGACAAAAAATCCCCAAGAGCTACATTTCAGACTCTCCAGGCCTCAGTTAGCATGTTAAATGTTAAAGTTCATGACAGTCTAGTGAGAAAAAGACTGAACCAGTATGGCTCGCTTGGAAGGGTTGCAGGAGAAAGCCTCTTCTCTCTAAAAACAACATGGCAGCATAGCTTAGATTTGTAAAGCTGCATCTGTACGAACAACAAGGCTTCTGGAACCACAGACCTCATTCACCAGTATCTCCTTAAATTTGCTCTTAAGAAGTCTTTACAAAAACCCTCCATCACATTTATGTACATGCTCAAAGATCATAAAATTGTTAGTATCTTTCCTGGAAAAGACCAATCTTATTAAAATGACGTGCCAGTTGGCTCTATTTTCCAGGTAAATGCACAAAAATGTCCTTAAAAGGACAAGAAACCGACGGGCCATGTGCAGAGACAGACAGAGGTGAGACAGACATAAGCAAAAACTAAATAACATAACTAAATAAATATGTGTGTAAATGTGTGATTAAATGTGAATAAATAATCACACAATGAAATTTAAATAAAATAAAAGCAGCTTTATGTACAAATGGTTAATGAATTACTGGACAGCAGCCTCCAGTCTGGTCCCATGAACACATCAAAACGTCATGTAGTGGCTAAAGAGGAGAGTGGTACACCGTAGCATGAATTTCTGCTTACATAAGTTAGCAATTTGTAAAGCAAATGAACTCCTGCTGGGACCAAACACATCCAGCATGCTTTAAAGATGGGGTGATGATGGAGCAAGGCTGAAGGTTGGTCAGTGGTGTTATTAACCAGGTGAACAGGGATAACCTCCATCTCCTATAAAAGTGAATCGTTATAAAAAGTCACTGTAGTAAATTTAGATTATTAAAGACTACATGAATACCACAGCCTTAGTAAAACGTTTAGAAATAAAGTAAAAAGTAGTTAGGATGTGAGAAATGAGGACTGATGTCCTTTGCACAAACCAGACGTGCACAGCAGCACGTTTGGAGAAAACCACTGACCACAGCAAACGAGAAAAAACATCTAATAAATAAATAAATAACCATCTAATACCTTCAAAGTTTCTTTGATCATGAGAATGAGATGTGTTTTTAAAATCTCTGCTAAATAAACTA
Source organism: Melanotaenia duboulayi (assembly GCA_026261665.1). Taxonomy (NCBI): domain Eukaryota; kingdom Metazoa; phylum Chordata; class Actinopteri; order Atheriniformes; family Melanotaeniidae; genus Melanotaenia; species Melanotaenia duboulayi. Next base: position 4,779,757 of record CM047980.1, on the reverse strand, counting down.
CACAACGTGCACTAACAGCAACCCAACGTGTGCTTTGCAGAGCTGCAGAATCATGCAGTGACCCACAATTTTTACATGAACACGTGATTTAAAAGGTGCAGCAGTGTGTGAGAGTGTGAAACCTCCACCTGCTCCCGGGTGTGGAAAAAAACTAAAAGGTGTAAGAATGTCACACTAATTTCATCATCTCTTGAATGAACTCCTTTCTTTTAAAAACTTAACTCTGAATAGTTTTATCAGCTATTTTCCCCAACACACAAACTAACAACTTAAATATTCTAACAGTGAAAGAAGTGAGAGGAGAAAGTAATGTAGAGAGGCGGCCATGGAGCAAACTCCACATCAAATTCCTGCTAGATTAAAAATCCAGCGTGGAACTCTTTTGAAAGGAAGATAGTGCTGCTGAAACAGATGAAAGACTATTAAGAGTCTGGCAGCTTGAGGGCCAGGGTTGGGAATCATTGTACTAGATAACCTTTTGGTACTGCTAGTGATAGAACCACGAGGCTTTTAGTCTCTAAATTTGGAGAGCAACTGTTTTGGACCAGGAAGGGAAATCTGTTGTTCAGAAACAATAAGCTGGAATTGTTTAATGTTTTCTCCAGAATATCATGTCATCTAGTCAGAGTGAGACGTCCTGTTTTTCCAGCCTCCTGTCCCAAGGGTCGTTTATTTCTTAAATTAGATCTAATGAACCCGAGTAGAAGGCAACAATTCATGAGACACTTTGAGGAGATCTTGGTCCAAAGGGGAAAGCAGAGGCTAGCATTTCACTGAAATGCTGCTAGCATGACGCAGAATTACTGACAAGCTTAGGAAATGTGTAAACACATTGGGTGTGTCCCAAACCGCGCACTTCTATAGTTTGGACACTACATTTACGTGCTTAGTGCGCTGACACAGAAATTTTGGTAAAAAGTAAAAAGTACCCGGATGCTGCCCTAAACTCGGCCAAAAATCTAGTGCGAAACGATGGACACTACACGCACTAAACGAAAAAAAAAAAAAAAAAAAAAACGGAAAAAAAAAGTATATTAACGAAGCGGCGCTGCTAAGCTGGTACGTCACTACCAGTAAGTGCAAAACGTTAGTGCTCAATTTGGATCAGCACTTACCCACGATAGTGTCACTACACACTACCTTCCAGTGCACTCATGTAAGTGCGCGGTTTGAGACACACTGATTAACTGAGGATGACACCAAAGGGAAAACTATAGCAGAGAAACACATTTTCAAGGGTGAAAGCCGCCAGTGTTGCCATCTAAGCCACGTTGCCACTATATGTAACGAGTATTCAGAACCCTCTATTTGTCAAGAAAGTAACTAGCAACAAATCTAGAAACCTTTTCTAGTAATATTGGAGACTTCTGGAAACTGACATTAAAGCATGTACTGTTTTTAATCTCAAAGAGCTGCGGATGCTGCCCTGGCCCTGGCCCCTCCTCCGACTGACTCCCAATCCACCCTCAGTCACTGCCAGCTAGAGTCAGAGAAGGAGATTGTCATTTTCAGCCCCAACTCATCCAGAAAAGTCACACATGTGCAAAGTCACTTTTTCGCCCATTAATATAAACATTCCATTATATAACCCCTGATCCGACCCTATACATCACAGAACCCTGATCCGACCCCCATACCATCACAGAACCCTGATCGGACCCTATACCATCACAGAATACTGAACCGACCCCCATACCATCACAGAACCCTGATCCGACCCTATACCATCACAGAATACTGAACAGACCCCCATACCATCACAGAACCCTGATCGGAGCCCCTACCATCATACCATCACAGAACCCTGATCCAACCCCATACCATTGAAAGGGTTAGAATCCCAATAGTTATTAAGTATTTGATCTGGACTAATGTTGATTAGATGAATAGATAGAAGAAGAAAGACAATCGATTGGTTAAGCTTTTATAGCGGATTTTGGAAGGGGACATTTTTGTCCTTAATGACTCAAGAGGGTAGTAAATTTTAAATTTCATGCTACACAAAAACTAATGATGCATCAAAGTAAATCTTTTACATAATCATTAACATGTCCATGACAGATTAAAAAAAAAACAAAAAAAACCCAGCCACCTAAAATGTATTTTATGGAAAATATCAAGCTGACATTTAAGGGGTTAAAATCCTCGAACACTTTGAATTTCTGGTAGTTTTGATCAGTTTTGATGTTGTTTGAATTATTTATGCAGAAATAAAGAGAATATATATCTGTTAAAATTTTACTGCAGTTTTTTGAAGTTGGACATTTTTGTCCTTAATGACTTTAAGAGGGTAGTAAATAATAAACTGACACCCGAGGGTTAAGTGATGATGCTCAACCTCAATAAATTTTAAACTAGCACAATTTATCATTTATTCTAACTCAGTATAATCTGTTTTTAATGTATGAAAGGTTTTGTACAAATAAAATACTTTCACTATCATATTTACCATAAAAAACTACAGTAAAAGCTGTATGAGAGAAAAGGGTGGTTTAGTTTTTATGCAGAGTATGTGTGCGTATATATGTGCATGTCAACTGTCCATTCAGTCTTTGTATTTGCAGCATTCAAACCCTCCTCCATCCTTGATGAAAGAATCGGGACAGGGTGTTGCCATGGAGACCCTGCTCTGTAACAGTTGCCACAGCGATTAGAAGAAGCGCCGAGCTGAAGTGGTTGTTAGGGCGACCATGCAGAGAGCGAGAAAGTGAAGCAAGGAGGCGTCTGGTAAACACAATGGGGAGGGTGAACGAATGGAGGGGTTAAGTTAAAAACCAGTGTTTACTCCACCCCGTCAGTGTGGAGCGAATCAAGCACCACCCCTCGCAGTCAAACAGAAAACTTCCCCAAACTGAGTCAGCTTCAGAGATGTGGGAAGTTACTCATGTCTCCACAACAACAAGTCAGATGGATGTATCCTTATTTGGTAAACAGTGAGGAAGAAAAGGAAACAAATGGATTCCATCTCAGCGGTGGGAAATTAAACATATTGTTTTGCCTCGTAAATAAAATTCACCTCTGACCCTTCAGAGACAAACTCGGTTCTCCTATTAACAGAGTAAACAACGTGTCATGTTTCAGCCGAGTCAGAGAAGTTGGCGTGTAGAAAAACATGCATGCAGGCCACCTGTCCCTCACCACCGATGTTGACCTGGAATCTCCACCTCTGTGAGGCTCGGTTAAGCCTTGGAAACCGTTCATTTCCTTAAAAGCCTAAAAAAAGCCGTCTCTGTGGGCATCCGAGGCTTGAAGGATTGATTGGTAGCACACTGTGTCCAGACACAAGTATGTCACCTCTCCAGGGAAGAGACGGGCCAGTAAATAACCACAGCAATGCTCCTGGTGTCTGAGGCAAATCAACACTAACAGGTTTTCACAGCTAACTAGAATATGGGCAGCAGAATTTACAGCAGAGTTTCTGGTCGGTGTGGCCGGAGCTGGAGCTTGTTTACACTGCAGAACGACTGGTTGGGTTAGCTTGCATGTCGTTAAACTGTATTATTGTAGCTTGGTTCGTTAATTTGTCCCACTTATCATCACAGAGTGCAGCAGCAGCTGTAAGAAGCCGCTTATGGAGGTCATTAACATACCTCCAAACACCTCAGTGGCCTGTTGAAGCATTTACTTGTAAAAGTTGACTTTTGCTGTGATCCTCTTTGACAGCTGCAGATTTCAGGAAAGGTACAACTGGTAGATCAGCTACCTCGTGTCCAGAGGGAGACGCTTAAGCAAACCTTTCATGTCTCATCTGTCCAGAAAATGTTGAAGATGGAAAAGATTTTTCAACCTGTCTGGATCACAGACAGATTTCATGACAGCAATCCACCGGAAAAAGTCTAAATTCACCCACTTAATGTGCATCAAACATGACACAAACGCACGGATGTAAGTTTCCTCCTATCTAATCTTAGAAGTTGTTAGCCGATTCAGTCTGATCCAGTTCTGATGCTTCTAGTCTACAACTCCTTCGGTAATATGACTCCGACAGAAGCCAGAGAAAGATGGCAGCTTGTCATTTTTCACTAATTAGCGGATGGCTCACAGTCTGTTAAAGACATTTTACTGTGAAACCTACATCCGCCAAATTAAAGGCTATAAAGTTTAGACACCACTGATGTTTTGTGATTTTACATATACATGCTTTAGAGTCTGTTTTATGTTAGGTTTATATGTATTATTACAGCATGGTGGATTTTCTATCAACATTTCCTCTGCTGCAGAATCTGGGTGTCATTTATGAAAATAATTGCATCTGTCATGTTTAAATGTGTTACTTTCCAGTCTTGTTTTAGACAACTAAGAAATTATAAGACATGACCTTTATGCTGTCTAGGCAGGGGGTAAACTGGGCATCAACTGACTAACTGTAATAATAGAAAACTTATTGGCCACCTTATTGGGTGCACATGTTTAATTGCTAGCTCATTAGCCAATCACATGGCAGCAACTCAACACATTAAGTCATGCAGACATGAAAACAACGTTCTTAAGTTCAAACTGAGCATCAGAAGGAGGAAGAAAGGGGATTTATGTGACTTTGAACGTGGCATGGTTGTTGGTCTGAGTTTTTACTGGGATTTTCACACACAACCATCTCTAGGGTTTCCAGAGAATGGTCTGAAGAAGAGAAAATATCCAGTGAGCAGCAGTTGTCTGGACCAGAATGTCTTGTTGGAGAATGGACAGACTGGTTGGAGATGATAGAAAGGTAACAGGAAGTAAAATAAGCACTGGCTTCAACCAAGGTCTGCAGAACAGCATCTCTGAACACACAACACGTCCAGCCTTGAAGCAGATGGGCTACAGCAGCAGAAGACACAACGGGTTCCTCCTGCCAGCTAAGAACAGGAAACTGAGGCTACAGTTCACACACACTCACCAACACTGGACAAAAGAAGATGGAGATGATGAGTCTCCATTTCAGCTCCACATTCAGATGCTAGACTCAGAAATGGGTGAATTTCCTGCAGGTTTTCAGATTCCTGTTGTGTTCTTGCTCCTCATCTTTCTTGTTTCAGTCTCTAACTCTAGTTTTGCTCCTGGCCTTAAGCTGAAATGTGGATTTTAGACTTTCATCTTTTTTGTTTTTTTGTCTTGCATCTGCACCCTTTCCTTTCAGTAAGCATCAACTTAAGGTTACATGAATAAAAAAAGACTACGACAACTGATCCCATGATATGTTTTTATATTGCTGTACATGCTTGCAAATCGTTTCTGCTGTGCATGAAGAAAAAATGTCCGTGGGTCTAACTTCATATACACTATTAAAATGCAACTCCTGCCATTTTTGTGAAGGTTGCTGAGAGTGGCACATTCTGTGATTAACCTGGATTTGCATTGATGGGCACCATCTATTTTGAAAGAGTTGCAATGAAGAGATTGTAGAAGCTTTTCAGTATCATCAGCATCTTTATTTGTTTATGTCGACGTTGGCGCTTCAAGATTTTTTTAGGCTGAAAATTTAAAACATAACTTTGGATTTAAAGAGTTCCTAAAAATAATGCTTATTTTCCATACAGCTGTATTTATATTGCTTTTCTATGATACTACAGTGTTCTGGCAACAGACAGTCTAGATCCAGCCCTCTTTCCTTATTTCTCTTCCCAGCAGTCACACTCTGTTGAGATCGTTTTAATATTCTTGAGCAACGGTAGCCAGTGTTGTGTTGGCACATAACTTAGTAAAGAATCAGTTTTAAATGGTAGTTATAAGCTATTAGTTGCCAGTAGCCTGTAACAAAAATGTCTGATTTTAACATTTGCTCCCATTTTGTTTAAAAATACAGGACTAAAATACAGGATCTGAAAGTCATGTCCTGAAGAAATAGAAACAAATCCAGCAAAGACCTGATCCAGGACCTGAGAGATGCTTCTGGAACTTCATTTGATCCATCTATTTTTGGCCGAAACCTCATCAGAAATGGTCTCCATGGAAACGTGGCCGTCAAGAAGCCATTCTTAAGGAAGGGAAAGAGGAAGAAAAGGTTGAGGTATGTCACATGACGCAAGAACTGGACTGAAGATCAGTGGCAACAGGTCCGATGGAGGGATGGATCCTCCCCAGAACCTGGACCTCATCAGGTCTGATGGAGGCATGAATTCTACCCAGAACCCGGACCTGAACATTATTGAAACAGTGTGGGATCATCTGCAGAGAACAAAACAAACGGCAAAAACATTCAGTTAAGAGCTTTGGAAAGTCCTTCAAGGATCCTGGAGAACTATTCATGAAGACTTGGAGAGATGACAGAAAGCTTGTCTAAGAGGATTCAGACTGTAATGAAGAATAAAACTGCTCATTTGAGGTTCCTTTTATGTCTTATAAGGAACATAACCCACCTGTTTCAATAGTCATCACTGCACCTATTTCCCATTTTCTTGCCAGAATATGAACAAATAAAAAGTGGTTCAAGACTTTTGTAAAGTACCTGATGAGGAACAGTGTGTATATTAGAGCCAGTCACTAGAAACAGACAGTCTGGCATACTTTCACTAGGATGGAAAACAAATAAAAAAAAAGAAAAGAGACTACACTTCTGGCCAACAGCTAACTCGCAGGGGAAAGCTGGCCTGTTTGATTACAGCCAAAGTTTTAGCTTATACGGGATGCTGCAGACAGCTCATTTGAAGATGCGTGTTAGTATCTAACTTAGCAGTTTGAGAAATTCCAGCATGATTACACATAGATCAGACAGTAAGAGAGGCTACATGTAGTCCCAATTTTAAGATAAGCAAATACAGATGCTGGAAGCTGCTAGAGCATGAAGTCCATCTTACCTATCCAAACATCATTGCCAAACCAGGAGAGGTTCTTCTGAGAGCTGTCATAATAACCAATCTTCTTATAGCTGCCTCCTAAATGTTAAAGAAGAAAAGACACAGAAGAAGGGTGATTAAAAATGTTAATTGGTATTGGCTTTATATTAACTTTCTGTAGAAAATATGTATTAATACCAGTTGGATTTTGTCAGGGGTTCAGAAACAACACATAAATAGGTAAAAAATGAGGAATGCCAAGGTGCATAAAGAAGGGCAAAGAAAGAAGAACCAAGGGGAGAAGAAGGAGAAGAGGAAGAAAAAAAAGCTTATGTTGCAGTCTTGACCAGGAATACTGATGAGGTCCCAGAGTGATTCAGGGATTCGAGTCAGGTCGTCTCATTGTGGATGTCAAATTACCTCGACACCACAGCAGGAAATAGGAGACAGAGTGTGAGGGGAAAGGGGCAAGATTATAAATTTTCATCCTTTAGGACGCCAATGAGAACAGAGGTAGAAAATAATCCTCCACCATATCCTGCGCGGGGAAACTCATTAAGTCACTGGTGACAAATAGGATGCCATTTCCAGAAACAGCTTAAAACGGAGGCTTGTGCTCAATTAGAGCGAAGCCTTGAGTCACCACATTCCTGCATCAAGCCCATTTGCATGAGCAGTTAAAGGACGTTGAGAGCAATAACACTGAAGGTCATAGGAGCTCCGCTAAATGGAGGCTGTTCTCCACATTAAGGTTAAAGCAGCTATCAACACACTGCAGAAATATGTGCTTTTCTTGTTTTTTCTGAAGGACTGACATTTGTTGTCCCTTTCAGACTCTGCAGTTGGAGGTGTGGGGGCGTTTTACCTTGCAGCTGCTCGATAAGGGTCATCGCCATCCTGGAACCCTGGGCGTCGAACACCACCTGGCCCTGAGATGCAGAGGAGGAAGTCGCTGTTAGTAAAGAACAAATGAATTCCTGCATTTAACGTTTTGGTAAATTGAGCGGTACAGTAAAGCATGTCTGAGTATTTGCTTCTACTCTGTGTCGAGGTAAGACCGACCAACACAGACCAACTACAACTTTAATAAAATATGTTATTCATGGAAACGTTTGAAAACTGCCTAAATCATTGAATTTAGCCACTTAAAGACATAAATCTCCGAGCCCATCCATCCATCCAACCATCCCCGCTTGCCTGCTGTCAGGTTGCAGGGGCAGCAGCCTAATCAGAGAGACCCAGACTTCCCTCTCCCCAGACAGTTTCTGGATCTTTCCTGGAGCCTCGTACTGGTGGGACAAGCCTGGATAACCTCCCCAGGGAGACGCCGCAGAGGTATCCTGAACAGATACCTGAGCCACCTTTGCTGGCTCCTCTCAATGTGGAGGAACAGTTTTTCTACTCTGTGCCCCTCCCATATGACCGAGCTTATCACCCTATAAAAGAGCCTGGCCACCCTGCTATGGAAACTCATTCTGGCCACTTGTATCCGTGATCTTGTTTTTTTTTCAGTCACTACCCACAGCTCATGGCATAGGCGAGGGTAGAAACGTAGCTCAGATGGTAAATCGAGAACTTTGCCTTTTGGTTCAGCTCCTTCTTCACCTCAACAGATGCACAGATCCGCCTGTCGATCTCCCGCTCCATCCTTTCCTCACTCATGAACAAGACCTTGAGATACATGAACTCCTAAACTTGGGGCGGGACCTCATTCCCAGAGAAAGGAATCCCCCTTTTTACGACTGAGGACCATGATCTTAGATGTGAAGGGGGCTGATTCTAATGACAGCAGCGTCAGCAGCTGAAGATCACGGCCCGATGAAACCAACAGATCCACATCGTCTGCAAAAAGCAGAGACCCAATTCTGAGACCACCATACCGGTCCCCTTCAACACCGCAGCATCACCTAGAAATTCTGTCCATAAAAGTTATGAGCAGAGTCCAAACTTTACCAATAACGAAACTGAATTTCTGCTTGCAATGTGGGCCAAGCTCTGGCACCGGTCGTACAAGTGGTGGTCCAAGTGCCACTGATTAAATAAATATGTTGAACCTTTTTTGTGGTGCTTTGAACGTAATTTAGCATATAAAGCATTTTAGATGCTGTATCAAACTTTCACTTATGATGCTTCACTTAATCTAAAACCCCCAAAAATATGTGTATTGCATTATCAGGCCTGTACTACAATTGGCCTCAACTGTTTGCAGGTTTTTCTGCATTTTGTTTTGTTCTTCAAGGTAGTGCTGGCAGGATAACTGGTTCATACCAAAATCCGTTTGAGGGGGGACCTTTTTCACTGCTGTACCACTAAGCAGCAGAACAGCTGTGTTATTGGAGATGATGAGCGGTGAAAATGGATGGAGAAAGTTCAGAAAGTGAATCTGTAGCAGACGCTGAAGTTAAACATGATGATACAGAAACAAGGAGTCATATCTGATGTCTACACATACTTGAGTTTTAATAGACTGAACATGGCCCAAACAACTAGTTACTACTAAAGTTGTCAGTGTTGGTGGGAACAGGAGCAAACTGATTAACTACATCAGTGGCAAACAGGCAAAACTGAAAAAGCTGGACATTTAAATCAGATATGTTTGCCAGAAGTACTAACAAAAATAAAAAAAATTTAAAAAGCAGAAGGTGAATGGAGATAACCAACACCACCAAAATCCATACAGCCAGAACCCTGGTTCTTATAACATCTGTGGAGAAAAACAGATTCAGGGTTGTGATCAAAACACTGTACAATTCTCAATATCCAATTCTTCAGTCAATCTACTGCAACCCCTGTCTCAGTCAGTGGTAAATATGGTAATCACCCAGTAAGGCATGGAAAATATAAAATAAGTCACATATGCCATCACGTGGTTTCCACGGGCTCTATAGAATAAATTTCAGCTCATGCATCTTTCAAACCTTCTCTGTACTTTTTTTGTTGTCTATATGGCACAGATAAATCTAAGTTTCAGATTTTAAGATGTATTGTATGTTTTTGCATTGTCTAACCTGATCTTCTCTTTAAAAAAATCACTTTGGGAACCTTCTGTATTGGTATCTGTATGTCTGAAAAAAATCTTGTTATCATGGAAATCCAGCAAACTATTCTTTCTTTTCAAAATGTGGCAAACTGCTGGTTTATCCTTTCCCTATATCCTTCCTAGCTCTATAATAATTTTGCTTGGTCCTACAGTCTAATGATGGCTTGTTTCATTTGTATCGACAGCACCTTTGACTGCTTGTTGTGGGTTCACAGCAGCAGCTCACAAATGCAAATGTCACACTTGTGATCAATAGCAGACCTTTTACCTGTTGAAGAAATAATCAAGAGGAAAAACCTGTCCATCAAAGAGCTTTTTAAGTCAAATGTTATCTTACGTACTGAAGAGGAGAGCTCCAACCCATATCAAAGACGTGTAACTTATAAACCGTTCCTCTAATTTGGATGAAAATTAAAGCTTAATCTGTTTCCTAGTAACCAGTAAACCAGCAAAGGGGTATTTTTATGTATATTCTTCTATCAGGTACTACAACAACAATATCAGCTACACACATTTCATATGTATTTACACACCATTTGTGATTCTCTTTATCTATCAGTTCTCTGCACTTACCGAAACTCCTTCAAAGGAGCTTGTGTTGAGCGCTCTGTAAATCTCTGCAGTGATGTCGTGGTTGTTATAGTTAAAGTCCTCCAGACGTCGGCCTTTGGCTTTCAGAGGTGCCACAGTCTTATTGAGTGCAAGGGCCAAAGCCCAGACTGCATCGTAGGCTAGAGGGGCCTCCTGAAATCCACCAGTTTCCTCCGGGTTCATCCCTCCCAGACGAGACATCAAGGCAGCAATAAACTCCTGTGATGTCTGATACAAGCAGAAATGAGGGAATATCAGTCATTTTAAAAGGATGTAAAACTGAAAAAATATATAGATATACTGAGCAAATTATTTTATACTTTATTCAAAACCACTTAAAAGAACGATTGAAATAAAAAAAAAATCTTCAAATAATCAGAAAATTCAGTTATTTATTCTAACCCTGTGTAGCTCGGATGCTACATGCAAAGGTAGCATTTGAATACCACAAAGCTAGCTGAAGTGCTAACTTTCCTGTTATTCCTGTGTTAGCTTTTTTCAGAGAGCGTTTGAGCTAATGACAAAGTTGGCTCAAATGCTAACTATGTGGTTAGCTCAAATACTAAACACTGAGTTAGCATTTAAGAAACCCAAATGCTAAATCTCCAAATATCCTCTGGACATTTTGGATCTGATCTACCCACAAGTCCATTTAAGCTATTGGATATGAACCAGCTTGAAGGATTTTTGGTTGCTGTATAGCTGAAAGAGTCAAATAGTGAAACACAAAGATGAACGTTTTTGGCTTTTTATTCACAGAAAAGCCTTTTGGCATTCAGTGCTATTCCAGCTAAGCTAATTGCTTATGTGTATTTTATTAAAAGAAAATGCTTATTCACCCTCTTCCAAGAGTGACAGAAGATCAACCAAATGTTATGTTAATACATAAGAAATTACACTTAACAGGTGGTTAGATTAGTGCGTACATTTCCACTGGTACGTGCATCTTAACAAATGGGATATCAAACAGCATATCAGATCATCAGACAGGAAAGAAGCTCCCAAAAAACATGCTAACAAAAGATAGCAATATTTTAATGGTTTAGAGGACTGACCTCCTGAAACGATCTGGCACAGAGCTCCTTACCATGTAATGATGAAACAAATAAACTGTGAACAAACATGCTAATTAGCTGTGTTCCGTTTCACAGTAAAGATAAACAGTGGGGCTAATCCCTTTTCCTTGCTCCATGCTCAGGGAATGCCAGCTATGACAAATTCCCTCAGCAAAATTCCACCGTAACAGCTTGAAATATCACCAAAAAAGACACATGCAATCCACATCCAATCACCAAAAACCTGTTACACATGCAGCAACTTAGTACTAAAAGCTATTGTTAGCATTGACCTTTACAGCTTAGCTAGCTAAACCAACATTTATCTTGGGTAATATATTCATTTTAATGTCAGCGAGAGCTTTTTTTTACCTCTTGTTAAGAAAGTAGAGTTTTTATATATTTATCGTTTACATTGTTGTTTTGATTAAACTTTACCTTTTAAATTACATAAAGGATAACATCGTGTTCTTTCACATGTGTGAACTGTTTAGCTATCTCTCTCTTTCTTTTTAAAATGGAGCTCAACAGTCAGACTGACAGGTAATTATTTATTCATGCAGCATTGCTAAGTTACATTTCCCTTTCAAAGGGAATTTTACTGCTTCCTAAAGTTTGCAATTTTATGGTTGAAGACACAAAACAGTCCACTTAACAGGACAAAGGAAATGTAGCCAAAGCAGCAACTAAACATTTCCCGTTCCCTCTGTTATATGCTAACCCAAGTAACACAAATTTATTACCAGAGGGCTATTTTACTAAACTGTGATTACGGGTTAAGCTGGGATTTCCTGCTTATCCGTGTTAAACTTATTTATCTAGTTTTACAAAAGCGGTAATTATTCTGTGCAGCTAGCCTGCTCCAGACTAGGCTAACAGCTAGACTTAGCCAAGGCTAGAGTTGTTTATCACTCCAACAGGAGTAATTCCCGACATAAATTATTTTTGCACAGTTTTCATAACGATTTTATTAATATTTTCATCCAGTCTGATGTTTTTTCCTCTTTATTATGTAGCAATATAGCAATTTATGTCAATTATATAATTTAACTGTGATCATTATTGTCATTGATTAAAGTAACCGTGACAGCAAATTTCCTAAAAGATTGCTGAACATATTGATGCTAGATGCAGGCATCTGCCATAGAGGATTTATAACCACTAAGGCAACATTATAAGGTCTGTTTCAACAACATGTACCATGAGTCATTTCGGTCGCATTCACTTGATATAATATGATTTATTTCTTTGAAAGTCTCCATTACTAGTTGTTGCTCTCTTGGGGTGAAATAAAATGAATTAAAGAATACTTTATTATTACATCAAGGTTAAATTATGAAGTTATCTTTAAGCTTATCTTTTTCATGTCAGCATCATTTAATCTGTGATGGGTCTTTTGAAGACTCAGTAGGGCTACATACACCTGGCTTGACTTAGTAGCTTCCTCTCAGCCTGGTTTGGTGTTTGTGACACCAATTAAGTCAGAATGCTGTGACAAGGTTTGGTCAAGCCCTGCTACCTTCACTTATCCTGGATAATATAATTCTACTTTTGTGGTTTCACAACAAAAATAACAAAAAAAAAAAAAGATAACCAACCAACAACAAGCTTTTATTCAATCATGAATATGAAATTTAAGTCATGCCTGGTTACATATTGTGACAGACATTTTATCGGGTCAGCAATGCTTTTCTATTAACCTATCAATAAAGTTCTTTAATATTTAATTCAGAGCAGAAGATGAGAAGATGAAGATAAGACTACAGAGGAATTTAACTGCGCTGCCAAGGAACAATATAAACAGCATGCAGTTGCCAGCAAAATTATTCAAACTCAATTGTATGGAGGATCCACAGAGTGAACTAATTTTGTTGCCAACTTTAGATCAATACTGATTCTCATGCACTACCGCTGCTCTGGATGTGCTTGAACAGTTTTGCTTTGACTGTGTGAGATCTGCAAATAGAGGATGTGAAAGTATGTCATATGTGCTGTATGCTGGGATTAGAAAGCCATCTTGTATGGAACATTCTCCCATTAACTCAGTCTGCACGCACTGTTGCCTTGTTAGATTTAGTCTTGTTTAGCTTTTAAGGGCAGAGAAGATGGACCTTAATTGAATCACACTGCTGAATACAAGATCAGCTAACTAACAAACCAGTATTTTGCCAAAATCTGAGCTTAATGAGACTTTATATTGACAACAGATGCATTTTAACATGCAGTGAAGAAATGTTTAATATTTGGTTATGAGGATTAAACATAAGCAGATATGATTTGTGAGGCTGATCCTAAAGTTTGAGCAAAGATATCCTGAATTTAGAACCATCATTCAATTTCCTCTATAGTCATGCCCCCTTTTAAGGCCCATCTAACATAAATAACTAATGATGCCACTTTCAAACACTTTCTATTGATAAGTGAATTAATTTTGTAGAGTTGTTGTGTGTGAGTGATAGAAATACAAAACTCATAATATAGAATTTATGTAATCCTACAACCTGTTAAAAACATCATCATGGTAATCAACTTATTAAGTTGACGTCCATAAAAGATATTTTTGAAAGAGATTATTCATCAGGAATGGTGGTATCCTGACATTATTGTGCATAAACAAAATTTCAGTGTCGCATAAGTTCAGCTGCACATTGTTCATTGACTACAATGTAAAGACATAATATTTAACCCTCTGGTGCATGAATTATTACAAAACAGTACCACATTTTTTTTAAATAAAATATGTTCCTTCTACAAACATGCG
>CM047980.1:4706911-4721113 GCA_026261665.1 Melanotaenia duboulayi | reverse complement strand
ACCGGGGCCATTATTACAGCTGTAGTACTGGGACCATTATTACAGCTGTAGTACCAGGGCCATTATTACAGCTGTAGTACCAGGGTCATTATTACAGCAGTAGTACCAGGGTCATTATTACAGCAGTAGTACCAGGGTCATTATTACAGCAGTAGTACCAGGGTCATTATTACAGCAGTAGTACCAGGGTCATTATTACAGCAGTAGTACCAGGGTCATTATTACAGCAGTAGTACCAGGGTCATTATTACAGCAGTAGTACCAGGGTCATTATTACAGCAGTAGTACCAGGGTCATTATTACAGCAGTAGTACCAGGGTCATTATTACAGCAGTAGTACCAGGGTCATTATTACAGCAGTAGTACCAGGGTCATTATTACAGCAGTAGTACCAGGGTCATTATTACAGCAGTAGTACCAGGGTCATTATTACAGCAGTAGTACCAGGGTCATTATTACAGCAGTAGTACCAGGGTCATTATTACAGCAGTAGTACCAGGGTCATTATTACAGCAGTAGTACCAGGGTCATTATTACAGCAGTAGTACCAGGGTCATTATTACAGCAGTAGTACCAGGGTCATTATTACAGCAGTAGTACCAGGGTCATTATTACAGCAGTAGTACCAGGGTCATTATTACAGCAGTAGTACCAGGGTCATTATTACAGCAGTAGTACCAGGGTCATTATTACAGCAGTAGTACCAGGGTCATTATTACAGCAGTAGTACCAGGGTCATTATTACAGCAGTAGTACCAGGGTCATTATTACAGCAGTAGTACCAGGGTCATTATTACAGCAGTAGTACCAGGGTCATTATTACAGCAGTAGTACCAGGGTCATTATTACAGCAGTAGTACCAGGGTCATTATTACAGCAGTAGTACCAGGGTCATTATTACAGCAGTAGTACCAGGGTCATTATTACAGCAGTAGTACCAGGGTCATTATTACAGCAGTAGTACCAGGGTCATTATTACAGCAGTAGTACCAGGGTCATTATTACAGCAGTAGTACCAGGGTCATTATTACAGCAGTAGTACCAGGGTCATTATTACAGCAGTAGTACCAGGGTCATTATTACAGCAGTAGTACCAGGGTCATTATTACAGCAGTAGTACCAGGGTCATTATTACAGCAGTAGTACCAGGGTCATTATTACAGCAGTAGTACCAGGGTCATTATTACAGCAGTAGTACCAGGGTCATTATTACAGCAGTAGTACCAGGGTCATTATTACAGCAGTAGTACCAGGGTCATTATTACAGCAGTAGTACCAGGGTCATTATTACAGCAGTAGTACCAGGGTCATTATTACAGCAGTAGTACCAGGGTCATTATTACAGCAGTAGTACCAGGGTCATTATTACAGCAGTAGTACCAGGGTCATTATTACAGCAGTAGTACCAGGGTCATTATTACAGCAGTAGTACCAGGGTCATTATTACAGCAGTAGTACCAGGGTCATTATTACAGCAGTAGTACCAGGGTCATTATTACAGCAGTAGTACCAGGGTCATTATTACAGCAGTAGTACCAGGGTCATTATTACAGCAGTAGTACCAGGGTCATTATTACAGCAGTAGTACCAGGGTCATTATTACAGCAGTAGTACCAGGGTCATTATTACAGCAGTAGTACCAGGGTCATTATTACAGCAGTAGTACCAGGGTCATTATTACAGCAGTAGTACCAGGGTCATTATTACAGCAGTAGTACCAGGGTCATTATTACAGCAGTAGTACCAGGGTCATTATTACAGCAGTAGTACCAGGGTCATTATTACAGCAGTAGTACCAGGGTCATTATTACAGCAGTAGTACCAGGGTCATTATTACAGCAGTAGTACCAGGGTCATTATTACAGCAGTAGTACCAGGGTCATTATTACAGCAGTAGTACCAGGGTCATTATTACAGCAGTAGTACCAGGGTCATTATTACAGCAGTAGTACCAGGGTCATTATTACAGCAGTAGTACCAGGGTCATTATTACAGCAGTAGTACCAGGGTCATTATTACAGCAGTAGTACCAGGGTCATTATTACAGCAGTAGTACCAGGGTCATTATTACAGCAGTAGTACCAGGGTCATTATTACAGCAGTAGTACCAGGGTCATTATTACAGCAGTAGTACCAGGGTCATTATTACAGCAGTAGTACCAGGGTCATTATTACAGCAGTAGTACCAGGGTCATTATTACAGCAGTAGTACCAGGGTCATTATTACAGCAGTAGTACCAGGGTCATTATTACAGCAGTAGTACCAGGGTCATTATTACAGCAGTAGTACCAGGGTCATTATTACAGCAGTAGTACCAGGGTCATTATTACAGCAGTAGTACCAGGGTCATTATTACAGCAGTAGTACCAGGGTCATTATTACAGCAGTAGTACCAGGGTCATTATTACAGCAGTAGTACCAGGGTCATTATTACAGCAGTAGTACCAGGGTCATTATTACAGCAGTAGTACCAGGGTCATTATTACAGCAGTAGTACCAGGGTCATTATTACAGCAGTAGTACCAGGGTCATTATTACAGCAGTAGTACCAGGGTCATTATTACAGCAGTAGTACCAGGGTCATTATTACAGCAGTAGTACCAGGGTCATTATTACAGCAGTAGTACCAGGGTCATTATTACAGCAGTAGTACCAGGGTCATTATTACAGCAGTAGTACCAGGGTCATTATTACAGCAGTAGTACCAGGGTCATTATTACAGCAGTAGTACCAGGGTCATTATTACAGCAGTAGTACCAGGGTCATTATTACAGCAGTAGTACCAGGGTCATTATTACAGCAGTAGTACCAGGGTCATTATTACAGCAGTAGTACCAGGGTCATTATTACAGCAGTAGTACCAGGGTCATTATTACAGCAGTAGTACCAGGGTCATTATTACAGCAGTAGTACCAGGGTCATTATTACAGCAGTAGTACCAGGGTCATTATTACAGCAGTAGTACCAGGGTCATTATTACAGCAGTAGTACCAGGGTCATTATTACAGCAGTAGTACCAGGGTCATTATTACAGCAGTAGTACCAGGGTCATTATTACAGCAGTAGTACCAGGGTCATTATTACAGCAGTAGTACCAGGGTCATTATTACAGCAGTAGTACCAGGGTCATTATTACAGCAGTAGTACCAGGGTCATTATTACAGCAGTAGTACCAGGGTCATTATTACAGCAGTAGTACCAGGGTCATTATTACAGCAGTAGTACCAGGGTCATTATTACAGCAGTAGTACCAGGGTCATTATTACAGCAGTAGTACCAGGGTCATTATTACAGCAGTAGTACCAGGGTCATTATTACAGCAGTAGTACCAGGGTCATTATTACAGCAGTAGTACCAGGGTCATTATTACAGCAGTAGTACCAGGGTCATTATTACAGCAGTAGTACCAGGGTCATTATTACAGCAGTAGTACCAGGGTCATTATTACAGCAGTAGTACCAGGGTCATTATTACAGCAGTAGTACCAGGGTCATTATTACAGCAGTAGTACCAGGGTCATTATTACAGCAGTAGTACCAGGGTCATTATTACAGCAGTAGTACCAGGGTCATTATTACAGCAGTAGTACCAGGGTCATTATTACAGCAGTAGTACCAGGGTCATTATTACAGCAGTAGTACCAGGGTCATTATTACAGCAGTAGTACCAGGGCCATTATTACAGTTCTAACATTGTCGGCTGGCCTGTGTTTTTACTTGTCTGCTGGTTTTGTTTGAACTCCTGTGATCGCAGTAAACAGCTGTGTCTGTCGTTCATGTGAGGAATTTTACGAACACTCATGTATTAAACACTGGATTCATGTGATGTTGCTGCTGCTGCTGATTTTAAAATATCCCAAATTATCCCACACTTGCTGCCTCCTCCTCAACTGTCCTCCCCCTTTCACCTTTTATTCCGAGTGTGTTTTGCCACCACGTTTCTCTGCATCTCAGCTGTTCCGCCGCCACGAACATGTTGATCATTTTAAAAATATATATCTTTTGGCTAGCTATCTTTAAAAAAAAAATATATATATATATATATATATCTTACCATGTTTTTGACCAATCATGTTAAAAGTGACAACTGATGAGCACAAAATGAAAAGTGCCAGGCAGACCAACCAGCCACACTGATGTAATACTACATTATTTATCTATTTATCTGTTTATTTATTTGTTTGTTTATTCATTGACAATCAGGCCTCTTTCAAGTTCAGGCCACTGGGAATTGTTCCAGTTCTCCAGTGGACCAGTCTGGGCCTGGTGTCAAGAAGCTTAACAACATGAATCTGTAGCTGTAACTCCAAGCAGAGCTTCCTCATCCTGCTCTGTCTGTTTTAGATGTTTTGCTGACTTCAACACACACATTATTTAGCTCACCATGAAGATCTGTGGCGGCGTGTTTATAAGCCCACTGTGCAGACGTAGGGAAACATTTAGAGCATGCAGTAATGAACTGGAAAACACTGTTCAAGTCCTGATGGGCTGTAGTTTGATTTGACTTCTATGGGTTACTGCATTTTTTAAAACACCTGTTACTGCAGGCCAACATGAACTCAAACCCAAGAGAAAGTTTAACTCATGAACTTTGCTCTAACTGCAAGTGGAACGGACGGAGATAGAAACAGAGGAATTAGGACTGTCAAAAAAAAGGACAAATTCATATCCAGATAGGCTGGAAACTTATGTGTGATAGTAACAGAATAAATCATTTCGTATGATTTTACTTTTAATCTGCAAAAATTAGCTCATGAAAGACTTCAAGTGAAAAAAAAAAAGTAAAAAATGCTTAGTTAAAATCTTTCATATGTGGAAAAACATCATAAGCAGCATTAGAAAGCATGTTTTGATTAAAGCTTTTGAACAAAGTTTTAACGTTTTCCAGACACAAACCTGTTTCCACTCCCCCAGCAGCTGAACTTAACCCTCCAGCTTTTCTCCACCCCAATAATGACCTTGTTCTGGTTCCTGAAGCTCGACCTGCCCCCTGCTGGTTTCTTTGGTTTTCTTTGGTAATTATTTTCTTCTAAACAACACAGTATGATGAAAACTACATCTACAATTTAAAATTTGTATTTTTTTACCTGATTTTAAAAACAGGATTTAGTGGGTAAAAAATGGCTCAAAACGTCCTCTACAGGTTATCTACACCAGGAAGAAATTAAAAACCCCACAGCCCCTCCCTCCAGATTCAGATAGGTGGGTCCTCGCCATGCAGGAATAGAAAACCACGCCCACCAACGCATACGAAGGGATGTGAATGTATATGGTGTAGATTTGCTAGTTTCAGAGTTTCTGATGAAATGTTCCTGCAATGGGACGTATTTGTGTAAAAGTAACACCGGACTTTATTCTTTACCTGCAGCAGCTCAAATCGTAGCAGCAGCAACTTCCAGCAGCTGCCACAACCTGCCGCGAGTCTCCACGGCTTTCCAGAGCTGCTGATCTCTCACCCCACACCTCCCACCCCAACCCCTGCAGTTTCAGGCCTTTTCAGCAGTGGGTGGAGTTATGCAAAAGTTAGGGTGTGTAGCTACACTTTAACAGGAATAAAAACATTACTTTGTTTTGAAATGTACTTTTTTACATGAATGAACTGAGGAACTGAGTGTTGTAACAACGCTTCTTGGTTATAATTCTGATACCTTTTCCTTTTACACGGAGAGCCATTTTGTGGGATGAGCAGCAGAGTTGAGATGTGGGCTGCACCCATGTAAAACCTGCCAATCCCAAACAGCTGCTTCTGCTGTTGACTCACGCTTCTGGTAACCATGGTGATGACAACAAGGAACCGGATTAGCAGCACCTGTGCGCATGGACCCTGCTGAAAATGACGAAGCTCTAAAGCTCAGAGCCGATCGGGCTTTCGCTGTGGCAGCACCAGGGCTGTGGAACCAGCTGCCTTCAGACATTAAACAGGCCTCCTGTCTGTTTATCACCTCTCTTTCTAAAACCTGCTGATTTTTTATGGCTCTTAATACTAAAGGATGTTTTTTTTAAAGTTTTATATTGTTTTTGGTCCTTTTATATTTCTTAACTGAAGATGTGTTCAGAAGGTTTTAATGTATTTCTGGTTTTTATTTACTTTCTGCCATTGCTTTGCTCTGCAGCTTTGAGATTGCTGTGGTAGTGCTTTATAAATAAATTGGGATTGAATTGATTGCTGCACCGATAGGGTGGTGATGACAGTGTGATGGTGTGGAGCAACATCTCCCTCACTGGGGAAAAACAAAACAAAAAACAAAGCAGGAATCAGCTTGGACGTGCTGTTGGTAGCCAGCTCAGCCACCCTGGCTGAAGAAGTGTCACCAAACTGGTGACCAGCGTGAGGCAGAACCAGGCCGTTGTGGCTGTGTTTGGTTCCTCCACATGATACTGCAGTCGCTGTTTAACCAACATGTCTTCTATCTTCAGACTTCGACCATCCAATCCAGCAAACGACACCAAGCAAGAGTCAGCAGCAGAATCATTTGTAAAAGTACGTTTCTCTGCAGCTTCAGCACTGACATATAAAGACTAAAGAAAACAGGATTACAATAAAAATAATAAAAATATCAAGGGCAGCCTTGTCTATAACATGTCTGCCTTGGTAGAGCAAATCTGTCAAGCAAAATATGGAACACAGACCTTCGTTCTGTATGTTAGGATGCTGGACAGGACAGGGTAAAAAAAAAAAAAAGAATCATTTGTAAAGACGTTATGGCAAGTTTTTAACCCACATATTAAACCCTGCTGCTCATCCCACAAAAGCATTTTCCTCACAAATCTGGCTCCATGTAAAAGAGAAATTAACAGGCTTTCCAACTGTACAAGATTTATTACCACGAGGGATTGTTCCAACACAGAAACAATCCACATGACTGTTGTGGAGTTTAGGCTTCTCAGAATAGTTAGTTGATTTCAATTAATACAAAATAACTTACAAGTGTTTCTTTAAACTATGCTTCAACCCCAAATAGTACATGTCCACACAAACTTCTCACCATACCTTGAGTCATTTGATTCGCCTAATGGTGTTAGGAAGTATATTTTGTTGATGTTTTGGCAGTTTTCTTGTTTTCTTCAATGTATTTCCATCATCCAAAACTCTTAAAGAAGGAAAAACATTGAGTCTGGACTATTTAGGACTAAAACAGTGAACTTGTTTCAACAAATGAAGCAAAAAATTGACTTTGTAAATGTAAAAATGTGGCCTCTTATTCTATTTAGGATGTAATAATGATATATTAAAAAAGTTCTTACCTGTGTAGTTTCTGTCATCTTTGGGTTGGCATATAAAAAAAGAGATAAAGAGTGAACACTAATGAAATATGGCCACTAGATGGCAGTGTTGCAACAGCGTGGTCTCCCTGTGAGAAGCAGGGGAGCCTGCCAGGAGGATTCTGTTACATAATCTTTGCTACATCATAAAATACAACAGGAACACATTAAAACCCTTCATAACAGGGAGATAACAGAAAACCAGTATTATAAGTAAAGTATCAGAATAATTCAACAAATCTAAAAGTAATAAAGCATTATAAACCTTTTAGATGTTGGAGGATTATACAATAACTAACCTACTTTCAGATGCCCATTCCAACTGTCCTGATAATTCCTTTTTCATCTCTTTTAATACTACCATTCCCATAGCAACTTTACCGGTTGCCATGCCAACTCATCTAATAAGCAGTTGGCAGCGTTTTTCCTTCATGTTTCTGTTTTATCTTTTTTTTCTTTAAAAAATCCCCATTTATTTGCACTAATTTGAACAAATGGTTCCAGACAGCGGACATGCCATCTGTTGTAACTGAGAGCGATGCTGGTTGTCAATGAAACCACCAACATCCGCTCGCACTCTCTTAATGTATTCATTGACTGTGGAGCCAGTGTGTAATGAAACGTGTTAGACGTCAAAGTCCGGTCTGGTATTGGTTCTGTACCTGCCTGTGCCAACCGTACACCCTCCTGAGGATTACGCTCTGATTGGCTGGTTCATTTATTGCCTAGCAACCGTGCTGGAGAGCAGGTGTTTGTAATTATCTGTCATCTTTAAGGTCTAATGTTCCCATTTTTGAGAAGCAAGCTGGAAAACAAAGTGAGCTTCGAGATCAAATGTGGGGTGAGTCAGAGCAGATTTCAGTTCATTTCATGTGGATGCAGAAAGTAGTTCCTTTGTAATGTTCGCTCACCGGCCACTTTATTAAGACATGAAACTCTCTTTAATTATTATGTTTAAAATTCCACTTATTTAGTTTAGTGTAGAATAGGAAACAAGCATAATTCCAACACTCTTTACCTCCGGACCAATTAAGTCCTATTGACTCCAACTGTATACACATATTTTTTACTCTGTGACCTTCATGTACTATAGTGCATCATTTAAAAAAGAAAACAAAAAAAACAGGATTTTTTATGACAGGGTATCTAAACTAAAAAATAAAAAGTTTTCTATTATATTTTCATTTCCAGGGTTGAATGGCAACCAAAGTTGCTATGGGAACGGTAGTATTAACGGAGATGAAAAAGGAATTATCCGGACAGTTGGAATGGAAATTTTCTGGAAAGGACAAGTTAAAAAATGAATAAATAAATCAATCAAACAACAAATGTTTATTTAAATGGAACTCTAATTTTTTGTGTAAAAATATTCAATAAAACATTTTAAATATATTTTAATAAATATTTTGGAAAATGACTCGGGGAGAATCCACAGAATGTTTCAGTGTTTTTGGTGGGACAAAGATGAGCATCTTATACATGATAACGGATTACCAGTATTTATATACATTTAAATATTCCACTGTAAAGACCAGCAGGTAAAACGTGAGACACTCACACAGGCAGGTGGGTTTGGGTGCGTCCCACCTTCCCAGCTTGGTGCAATGGCTGATGTTTCTTCCCTCCAGGATGAAGCCGGCGTTGCAGCTGTAGTAGAGCACGGTCCCTTCCACCGGAGGCCCGGGAGGCTTCGCCGTGACCCGGCCGTTCTCCAGAGACGTCCATACCCGCGGACACTGCAGCACTGGAAACCAGAACAAACACAGGGTAAAAAAATTGTTGTTACAGGTAATGTTGTTACAGGTAAATGTTTCTGAGGAGAAAACAGCAACTTTTTGGAGGTCAAAAATCTCATTTTCTTCAGCTCAAAGTATCATCCACCTTTATTTAAATTCATGCAAACACATTGTACAAAAAAAGTGAGAAAAGGTCAAAAGAAAACAGTGATGTGTGTGTGTTGGAACGAGGTGGACGAAACTGTTCAGAGTTCAGATGCAAATCTAACGACAGGCAAAACCTAACAGAATTAAAGATAAGTATCAGCATCTATAACCAAAATATAATCACAACCTAGGTTGTCATAGTAACAATAGCAATAATAAAAGGATATACAAATAAAGGAGGAAAACAAGTAAAATAGTAAAATATTTCAAATATTAATAAAAAGAAAAATAATTTAATTTGAAATATAATAATGCCAAGAATTATGACCAATATTATAACCATAAGAATAATAACAACAGTAATCCTTTTGGGGTGGGCTGCGGGGACGGAAAGAACTGGGAACCGTAGAACCGAATCCTAGATCAGCGGGGGGGCACCTTTTAGATCACGATTGAAAAGAACCACCTGGTTGCCAGTTTAAATCCTCGGCCTGTCAAGCTCGTGTCGAGGTGTCCCTGAGCAAGACACCAAACCCCTAATTTCTCCTGATGGGTCGTGGTTGAGCGCCTAGCCTGGCAGCTTCCACCATCAGTGTGTGAATGTGTGTGTGCATGGGTGAATGTGATGTATGATGTAAAGCGTAGCATTCCAGCTACAGTAAAGCGCTATAGAAATACTGACCAGTTACCATTTTAGACCAAATATTTTGACCAAAAGAACCAGAAGTACACCATCTGAGAAGAGATGATGCCAAAATGAGCATATTAGAGACCTAGCCGGAACTTTCTGTTCTACAACCTTGCAGAGATAATGTTGACATATAAAACGATCTGTGCTGCATCATTCCAAATAGAGATTCAGCTTCATCCTGAAAGTAGTTTTTTTTTTTTTTTTTTAGGCTAGCCTGAAACTTTTTACATTTGTGCTATGTGCCATCTTCATTTATTGGTCACCAGTAACACATACACTGAAATTTCCACATTCTAACAAACATCCTCTTTACTGTGACTCCAGAAGTGTTAAAACAGACCTTGTCGCTGCAGAGATTTCATTATGTTTAAGTCATTTTTGAGCAGAGGCCTTAAACAGGCCGGGGATTTTCAAAAGAGCTAAAAGAGGACTTCAATCCTGGGTCATTCCACTGCCCCTCCTGGCCAAGGAGGGCCCGGTAGTTCAGGTATATTTAGGCAGGGCTGAAAGTTCCCGCTTTCAGCCAGTGGCAACATCGTGATGGTGATGAGTCAACACCAACGATGAAGAGCAGAATTTGTAATAATATTCAGGTAACCCATAAGAGCCCGATGTGAGATATTTCTCAGTTTCTGAGACATTTTGCTTTAATTTATGGTATAAACTTTGCTCAAAATCCTGTTGAACACAACGTGACACTTGTCTTCTGTCCCCTAATAGATACCCAGAAGCAGAAAAACAGATTATAATCTTTTTAATACATCACATGGTAATAAAATGGTAAAAATCCCCCCCAAAAATTTTTTATTTTTTGTTACATTTTGTTAAAGGGCCAAATAAAGACCTCATATTTTAAAAATTGGACTTTTCTTTCCATTTTTCATAGGTCAGGCCTTAACGGTTTAATGTAAAGGGATTTTAGATACAAAGCTGTGTGGGGCGTTGGTACCTACAGCTGGATCGGGGGCTTATGGACATTTAAAGGTAGCTTCAGCCACGTGTTTAAGCATCTGTTCTTACCGACGTCTCAGCTGCCTGCACAGTTTAATCAGGACGTCCGCTTCAGCTGAAATCTCCTCAAATCACGGCCTCAGAATGAAATTATAGTAAAACAATCTGAAATTAACCTTTTATTTATTATCATTCGGATAATTAGGATTGCAGGTTAACACATCAAACAATCTCAGGCTGCAGCCACATCACAGCAGTTTTCCATCTTTCTCTGCTTCCTCCTGCTGCTGATAACAGCGTCTAAAGGAACTATAGTCCTTCTGCACAGTCCACAGATAATTGGAAAACGTTAGCCTACAGTTCTGCTGTAGGTAAAAACTGAATATAAATGAGAAAACGGTGAAAACGCTTCACATAAGCCAATGTTTGAAGTTTAAATGAATTCATCCTCTGAGATTATTCTTTTCCCTTCAGAGCAGCTTTGCTTCTTAGAAATTGAGCATATTTTCATGCACAGTTTTCTGACTGTAGACGACTTCCTGCCCAGCAGTTCCCCTACCTGCGATTTAACTCAAGCACTGAAACAAAATGTCAGAAGGATGAAATAAGCCAGTGTGAGCCTTTATTTCTGTGGTCTGGTTGCCTGACAAAACTATGGTGAGCTGGAAAAACAACTGCTCAGCTGCAGAGTTTGCTGAATCTTCCTTCCAGCATCTGAGCACACAACAAAACTCCAATCAGCACATTGCAGCTTGTGTTCTTACGTAAGCCAGAAAAAACAAAAATCCTTGTTTAAACAAAAACGGGGCTCTTGAGGCAGATAAAGTCCACTGTTGTTAAGTGAAAAGGAGCTGAAATGGCACAAACCAGAATCTCTGGGCTTATTTCTCTGGAAAATGCTGTAGATGTTCTTTGAGACTAAAGTGTTCAACTTAAGGTTGAAAATCCTCAATTTAAGAACACAGAGTAAAACCAGAGAGGTGCAGTTAAACAACTTTAATACTGTACATTTATCTGTAAGACATGCTCTGAGAATCCCAAACCAAAAACTCCACCTAACTTCATATTCAGATGATGCTGAATTCCCTGTACCTCAGGAGTGGGAAGCAAACACACAACAGAAACTTTTTCCTCATTTGCAGTTATTTCTGCTGCTATTTACCTGCTACCCTCACTAAATCAACTCCAGCTCACCATGGTGCATCAGAAACGTCTTCTTGGCTTTATTCCTTTATTCCAGCTATAGAGGAGCATTATTTTTGGACATTACCATCAATTTAGGCTAACTGGTCAAGAAGAGGCTTCATCGTCATGTCCAGGTGTAAATAAAGGTCTCTTTGCAACAGTTACATGTTACATGCAGCAGTGTGTTTTAGCCGCTTGGACCAGTTCAAGCCACAGCTCCACATAAAACTGTGCCTAAAGGCTACTTCAGTAGCTATCAGCTGGTCCAACATAATAACATGTGGGGAAATGTGAGTATTTCAGGCTATTTAATTTCTAATCTTGCTTCAAAAGTAATTAAAGGTGTCAAACAGCCCTGAAGAAGAGCTGGGTGGAGAGGAGTGGATGATCACTCCACACCCCTAAAATTATCTGATGAGCAGAGGTGTAAACTAAAGGAAGAAACAGGAGCTGCTGCAGCATTTCTCTGAGTTACTTTCATCAAAGTTTTTCACAAAAATTTTACTAAGATTTCAGAAAACTGTCAGCTGATTTCATGGCCTTTATGATTCCAGCTCCTTTAACTTCCCCATCCACCGTCTCCATCAGCAGGGACGGGCGTCATCGCATGAAAACATAGTCATGTGACATTTGAACCCACCTCCGTTTGCGGATGGTGTCTGGCATCAGGTGATTGTGTTCGATGGTATTTATTAATGACATCCACGCTTATCGTGTCCATTAGTATAGCATTGCAAGCATCACTCTGCCGTTTCCTCAAACATGGCCAGGCTATCCTGAATGGAACTCAACACTTCCCCCAGAATTTTCACAGCAAAGGTGTTGCACGTTTCCCTTTATAGGTATGTGCAAAAACCTGAGGAGGCGCTCAGCAGAATTCATCAAATGTCATTTATTTTAGCATAAAAATGTTATTTCTGTTTTAGGAGAACGTGCCCCGTTGTGATGATGATGAATCAGAGCTGCAAGACACCCTTTAGTTAATTTCCTCTGTGAGGGAATGTAGAGCAGCAGTGCTTCATTCTCGTCTCTGTTATGAAGATTTTACTTCGTTTACAACTTCAGTTCCAGAAAAGTTGCACTTCTGTGTAAAAACAGATAAATCTATATGTTACTGCCAACAGAATATTAACAGTTTACCAGATGTGGAAACTAAGACATTTTACAGTTTAACTGCAGCACATCTAATGGGGTTACCTGGCAACAGGTCAGTAACATGACTTGATATAAAAGGAGCATTTCAGAGAGGCAGAGTCTCTCTGATGGAAAGATGGGCAGGGGTTCACCAATCTGAGACAAACTGGCTCTAAACATTGAATCAGAAGGAATCTCTGTGTGCATGGGGCAAGAATGGAGGTCAAACTGGATCCTGGGGATCTTGGGGCCCTCAGGCTGCACTGCATTAAATCCAGACATGATTCTGTACTGGAAATCTCCACAAAATCAGGTTAAAGCTCCATCATGCAAAGAAGAATCCAGATGTGAACAGGATCTAGAAACACTACCGTCTTCTCTGGACCAAAGCTCATTTCTGTTTCTCCTTTCATTTCTTAATGACCTTGCTTGATCAGGTGAAAATCACTGCCCTCCTCAAGCCGAGCGACAGACGACATTCATGTNTCACTGCCCTCCTCCAGCCGAGCGACAGACAACATTCATGCATGTGAAATGTTTCACTCTTTGACGTAGACGTGCACACGGGTCTGGCAACACAACACATGAAAATAGAAGAATCACTGTTGCCTGACACTACAGCCAACCAGCAAGGGGCTTCTGACCAATCAGCTGTGAGCAGGGTAGACAGCGTAGTCTGCAAACACTTTCAACTTGGAGATCAGATCATTTTAGCTGCGTCTGACTTTCCCGTACTTTACAATACTTCACGCAAAGATTATAGAGATGTAAATAAAAAGGCCGTCACATGGCGCCAGGGTGAATCTGACTGAACGTAGGTTCTGGATTTATCTGGATCAGCCTTGAGATCCACCATCAAATGACAATGTCCACCATGTTGTTTCCTTGTTTGTAAAATAGGATGGACCCAGGGTTGCTTTTCTCTTTTGTACATGAGAGTCAAGAGTAAGATATCTGTCAATTCAAGCAAAATCTTCTAACTCCTCATCCTTCATGCCTTCATAACCAATCAAATTTCTTGGAGAAA
This sequence comes from Melanotaenia duboulayi, assembly GCA_026261665.1. NCBI lineage: Eukaryota > Metazoa > Chordata > Actinopteri > Atheriniformes > Melanotaeniidae > Melanotaenia > Melanotaenia duboulayi. The sequence continues at coordinate 4,706,979 of CM047980.1, read as the reverse complement.
AGTGATCCTAGAGTGTGATGCCTGACACCGCCGCTGCTGTTTGTTGCTTCCCGTGTGTTGGGTTTTAC
>CM047980.1:4683646-4697811 GCA_026261665.1 Melanotaenia duboulayi | reverse complement strand
ATGCTCAGTTTGAAATTCAGTAAGTCACCATGTGATTGTATAATACTGAATTATTTGGATATGAACTATCACCTCCTGAAGATGCCCCACAAGTCCCCAGAAGTCCCCACAAGCTGTGGGAAGGTGACACGTTGCCAGATTTTGAGTGCACTTCCACTGTGGCTGCATCTGTCCGGTCTGTTCTGGCATAGCAACTTTATTTCTATACTTCTCCAGACAAATCTGGCTAATTGTTCTTCCACTAACAGGGAACACGATCTGGGATTACACCGTTTTGGGACAGGTGGGATGTTGCAAAGGTAATTGTTGCAGGAATTTAGACCTCAGTGGAAATGAAATAAAAAGTCTCTGGAGCATTAAGGACCACATACTTTTAGCCTCAATTTGGCTTAAAATCACAAAGGTTTTTGGTATTGAACGGATTTTCAACAAAGACTGAATCTGATTTACTGCAGACACAAATCAGCAATACATCTGATGATCCTGTGACACGCCTGGTTTGGACACATATTCCTGACAACATGGGCTTTTGTCTCTTGTGAATTGTCACACCTCAGTTCACTGCCATCATAATTATGATAACTGACAACTGATCCTGTCAAAACTGTCCTGTAGGAGCCAATTAGCTCAGCTTCTTAGCTGATTGTTAGCGTATTATCTGCAGACTGTGGCATGTTGATTTCAAGACTGAAAAAGTGCAAACTTGGTTTTCTTTAAAAACACATTTTTAAGCTGCAGTTGGTGCTGTTACTGCGTGACTCAATCATTAGCTAATCTATCCCTCCTTACACGAAGCCGTAATTAAAGTGTTTGCATTTTGCTACAACTCCCTTCTCTTTACCTGTTCTTGTGTCAGGCCTCTGTAGCGGATCCCGCCCTCCCTGGGAGGCCGGATGATGGCACAGCCTACAAAAAGAACAAAGGACAAATAGTGATAGAAGGACAGTGTGAGGACAGAGGGATTATCTGTCTCCAGATAATGTAGATATATCATAACAACGTGAAGTATTATCAGTTTGGCTGAACCCTGCTTCACTGCACAAATAACAGCTTTTCATTCAGGTCACTTAGCAATCTCTGCAGAGCTCCTGCCGTCCATTAATGCATATTGTAAACAGACACTCATACACTGATTCCCACACATGCCTCATCGCAACACACACAAATTACCTCCAGTTGATGAATTATGTATGGGCACAACAAGAGACGGAAGAGCGTAGAGAATAATCAGAAACAATAGCCGTGCCATTTCAGGATCTGAAAGAGAGGAAACACGGGGGTTAAAATAGGGAAGTGTGTGGGGTTTTGGAGTAAAGAAAGGACAAACAGAAGAGGAAAATATTCTTACAGTATTAATACGGCACTCACAGTTCTCAGAAAATTGTTTTCAGTTTACTGCATCAGGTATTTTGGCATGAAAAAGTGTTCCCTTTTCAACATTTCAGATGCTGTATGATGAGTCCACTTTTCTCTCCCCACCTCTGTTTGTACAGACAGCTCAGGATGGCATGAGCATCAGCTCCTCTGCACTCACAGCTTCTGTATACAAGGTTTGTGCTCAGGATTTGATGGGCCGATACTGACACGTTTTAAAAATGGCTCCCTGTAGAGTGATTCCACGCCGAGGTAGAGTATGAAATTTTGATTTTTCTTCAAGTTAGAGTAGAAAAATATGTAGGAGAGCTTTTGCATGGTGACTGGTGCAGTTACAAAATCGAGGAGCAACCAATAACCAAATTTTCCTAAGATGCTAACTGTTCAGTTGTGATCAGTTAGCATGAAACAATGGAAAAGCAAACCAAATAAAATCCCTCTTTAATAAATCCAAATGTAGTCTGGGCTGTAGAAGATGTATATATAAATGATTAGGAAATCATTAGTTTTTATACATCTTAATTTACTGTATTTCACTTAACATTTATTTAAAGTAGAATTTCCCTTTGGAATTAATAAAGTATTTTTCATTTCATTAGCAAGAAAAATGGACTAATACAGATTAAAAATCTAAGTTAAAACATATAAAACCCCACATCTGTAAACCATATAAACACTGTAAACAGAGGAATAAAAATCATATAAAAACTAACAGCACAATAAGATCTGAATACACAATAAAAGCAATGTCAATAAAAGTGTGTTTTCAAGGGAAATTTAAAAACATCAACTCAGCCTTGTCTTGTGTGCAGAGGAAGCTCGTTTGGGGCCACAACAGAAAAAGCTCCATCACCTCTCAATTTTCTCTATGATTTCAGAATTACCAGCAGCATCTGGTCAGCTGACGCGAAAAACAAATGAAAACATAGGAAGCCGGTGCAATGAGGGTAACACCAGAGTGGTGTGCTGTTGTTTTCTTTGTGCTGCAGGATTTGACTTATTGAAGGCATAACAGAGGGACCCGACTAATTCCTGTTGCAACAATCCACCCAGGAGGTTATAAAAGTGAGGATTACTGATTCCAAGTCCCGCCTACAAAGGCAAGGTTTAAATTCAGATTAGATGAAGTCTTAGATGAAGAAATGATGACTTTCNACTGATTCCAAGTCCCGCCTACAAAGGCAGGGTTTAAATTCAGATGGATGTCTTAGATGAAGAAATGATGACTTTTACTCCACCTTTAATGCGATAATCAAACATAAGGGCAGCATCTCTTTTTTCTGCTATGTTGACGACAACAGACCTCAAATGTGGAGTTAGAGTAGAGAGAGGAACACAAGGGGCACTGGTGGAAAGATCAGGACCAAATAAAACCACTTCGGTTTTACATTCATTAAAAAAGGAAAAATTAAGAGCCATCCATGACTTGATATCACAAAGACAGTCAAGAAGGGACTGAATAGAGTGGACATCAGACTGCTCAGGGTAAAAATAGATTTGATAGTTGATTTCTCCAGCCATGAAATCAGAATTTAATGGTTTATCATGTCAAAGGCAGCAGTAGGATTTAAGAGTACAAGAGTGGAGGTATCCAAGTTAGGTTAGCAGCTAGCCTACACAAGCCGGCTATTCCCACCATCGAGTACGTTCTTTGGACAAACTGGACTATTTACGTACTCTACGGACAACTCAGAAGGCTGTGAGAGAGGGCTGTGTTTATGTGTTCATGGAAACACGCCAATCAGCTAGAGTGTCTAACCTGCTTCCAGGCAGACAGTGCCCTCGTTGAGGAAGGGAAGACATGTGGCAGGGGACTCTGTCATGACGCTGCTGTGGTCTGCAAACACTGCTCACTTTCGGGGACGTTTATGATCATTAAATGCTGACCATTCTACCTTCTGAGAGAGTTTACAGTTATACTGCTTGTTGCCGTTTACTTTCCTCTGAGCAGGAGTGAGTCATTGAATGACCTGTATCAGCACATCCGTGTGCAGCAGACAGCCCACCCTGACGCCTTTCTCATCTTGGCTGGGGATTTCAACCATGCAGACCCAAAGAGTGTTTAAATTACACAAACTTTCAACACACGGAAACAACACACTAGACCAGGTTCACACCACCTAGAGAGGAGCTTACAAGACCCTTCCTCTCTCTTACCACGGTTCCTCTTAATACATCACTATTATGCTAATGCCAGCATACAGACCATTGGTTAATGTCACCAAACCAGTTCTCAAAGAGGTACGTGTGTGTCCATAAGGATCCCTGGAGGTACTTAAGGACTGTTTTAACACCACAGACTGGAGTGTGTTTAATAATGTGTTTAATAACACAGACCGCCAGGAGTACACTGCCTACATCACCAAGTGCATTGATGATGTAAAAGTACCCAAGACCATCACTTTAAGCTAAGAAGCCATTACTGACAGGGGCAGTCCACAGGCTGCTGAAGGCTCAAACCCTACCTTCGGAGTAGGAGATGAGGGGGGCCTGGGGACAGGCCGACCACCTGTCAAGCGGCATCAGAAAGGCAAAAAAACAGTACCCAAGTAGGATACCCCGCTGCTTCAGCAACAGAAGCTACACAGACCCTGTGGCGAGGGATACAGGCCATCACAGACTACAAGCCCCAACTGCAGACCTGTGACAGCTCCACCTCTCCTCTAAATGACATCTTCAACATCTCAGGAAGCCAGGCTGTCGTCCCCACGTGCCTCAAACTACCACCAACATCCCTGTCCCGAAGACATGGCCGCCCTCCTGTTTCAACAACTACTGTCCAATAGTCCTCACTTCCATTCTTATGAAGTGTTTCGAACTGCTGTTGTTGAAACACATTAAATCTGTCCTCCCACTCTGGACCCTTCCAGTTTGTGTATCTGTTTAACAGCTTGACCAATGATGCCATCTCCACTGCCCTCCACACAGCCCTCACACATCTGGACAAAAGACTCTTACGTCAGAATGCTGTTCATATGTTTCCGTTCGGCATTCAACACAATCATCCTCCAACAGCTCTTTCTGAAACTGGACCATCTGGGAACACCTCACTGTGCACCTGGTTGCTGGACTTCCTGACCAGAAGACCACAGGCAGTTTGGGTCAGCAGGACCACACCCAGCATCACCACACTGAACACGAGGACCGAGGTGAACCACCTGGCTCTGTGGTGTGAACACAACAATCTCTCTGAACGTGGAGAAGGCAAAGGAGAACGTCCCAGCATGCACCTCTGACCATTAACGGTGCTATGGTGGATACAGTGAGCAGCACCAAGTTCCTGGGTGTGCTCATCACGAGGACCTTTCCTGGACTATCAACACCACATCACTGGCCAAGAAAGCCAACCAGCGCCTCTACTTCCTCCACAGACTGAGGAAAGTTAGAGCCCCAGCCCCGTCATGTGCACCTTCTACAGAGGCACCATTGAGTGTCCTGACCAGCGACATCCAGGTCCTGCAGCCTCCAAAACCCTCTGCATCGTGAAAGCAGCTGAGAAGATTGTCTGTGCCTCTCTTCCCCTCCCTGCAAAACATCTACACCTCACCTCACCCATAAAAACCCTCTGCAACGCGAGAGACCTCACCCACCCGTCACACAGCTTCTTCAGTCTGCTGCCATCAGGATGGAGACTGCAGAACCTGCAGACCAGGAGCAGGACCAAGACCAGGACCAACAGACTGAGGGACAGCTTCGTCCACCAGRCTGTCAGGGTGCTGAGCTCTCTCCCTGCTCTGCCCCCCTTACACACACACACACACACACCCTGGACTCTGATACCCCCAACACTTAGAATTTTTAACACCCTCAGGAACAAGCACACAGCCACTTTAATCTCTTTAGCCAGACCATGAGCTAGCTCAGTCTTCTGTTTTTGCTCTAGATCCATAAACATATACTGCACTGACTGTAATTTGCCTTGTTTATTTATTATAATGTTTAATTTACTTTGTAATAGTACTTGTTTGTTTTGTTTATTGGCTTATATTCTTGTATTTTATGCACTGACGTTGAGAGAACCATGATTTCCTTTCTGTTTGTCGTGTACATGCTGCAGAACTCACAATAAAGCTACAGATATCATCAAAAGTAGCAAAACCAGCTCCTTCTGTCCAAGGACCTTTTCCATGTCATTCCAGGTAGCAAGTGCAGCATATTTAAATTCTTTTCCCCTCTCTGTTAGGAACAGCAGTGGTCTTGTGATCGGGGAGTTATCCCATGTTACGTATAGCTGTAGAAACAAGGGAGTCGGTCTACAAACTGATCATATTAAACATTTTCATGTGTAGTTCTTGGCTGAGTCACCATTAGCCAGTGACATCAGCATACAGCTCATTCATTAATATTTGTTTAATTATGCTGTTTTAAAAAAAATACTGAGTACTTCCTAAGTTTTCTTTCACTGCATCATCATCACTTCTAATCCTACTTCCCCTCTTATGTCACTTCAAGTAAAGTAGAGCATCCGACTGAGTGGTTAGGTATCAAGTGTTGCCTTCTTCACCCAAGTGGTGAATCATCCTTTCTGACAAATAATTGCTTTGGGCCTCTGCAACTGAGTGAAGGCAACTCGAGCTGCAGCCTAGTCCTCACTTCTTATCTTGTGAGACTTACCAAAAGCTTTTGACATGGTAAACCACCTCTGTTATCTCTACTGGCTCTAGGTTTGAATCCTGCTTCACATGACGTGATAGAAGACAAACATGGACATCCCTTTTGCCTCTACAGGGGCACCTCAAGGCTTGATGTTGGGGCCCCTTCTTGTTTGCAATACGCACCACTTTTTCAGTCAAAACAATTCACCTTTTTGTAATGCTCTCCCCAACTAAGCTTGGAGGAAACACAACTCGCATGACTGATGGTCAATTCTCCTTTGACTACATTTAACTTTTCTGTTTTATGTCTTTGCACTAAAAAACATCCAACTGAATCTCATTCAGTACGTCAGGGGTCATAGTTATCTCTCATCTCAACTACTGTAAAGGTTTCCCAGCATCGATAAGTCCTAGCAATCAGCAAAACTCATGGCTGCACATCTGATGTTTGAACAACCAACGCTGACACGTCACCTCAACGCTCATTAACTACCAATCAGTCTCCGTGGCTACTTCAATCACACTGACTTTGTCAGTGCTGATACAGGAGTTATTTGGTATCTAAATTTTGTCATACAAGACCACACTTCAGATGAATTTACTGTGAAATTCTGGAGCCGATAACAGTGATTTTTGTTATTTATTTTCCCTTTACAGTCTGGAACACAATAAATCTTCCATCTATCAGCCTTTTTAAAAGACTCTCCTGGTAATCATAACCACCTTCATGATTTTACAGTGATTCAATAGCCCAACATCAACAGCCCAAAATGAAATCTAAATAAATTATCAAGTCACTGCAACTCAACCGGCACACACCAGATCATTTCCAACCAGCTGATACGGTCATGTTAGATTAATTTATGTCTGCAACCCTCGTCTATGCATCTAATTGTCTCAGCAGCATCACCTGCATAGTCAGCAGGTTAGTTGCAGTCCAGACTTCTCATTTGTGGTTCTGTGGTGGTGGAACAAAGTACCAAATCTCTTCAGAGAACACCTCGTGTCCTAACACATTTAACTAAAACTAACCTGTTCTGACTCTGCTTTTATACAGAAGAAATGGGCCCATACTGAGGATTTTATCCTGAGAATAATTACCACAGTTTCATTTTAGACGGGTAAACGGCTGTTTGTTGTCGTCTCTGACTGATCCCTAAAAAGACTTTAGAGAACAAACTGCATACTTAATGATGAAAATCAGGAATAAAAACAAATAATTTAACAGGTGTCCAGTAATAGTTACGTATTAATGCACCTCTTGACACAAAAGGGTAAATACTCTGTGTAATGTATTAACCCCTTAACACCTGCATTTGTTTATAATTATATAAAAACAAAATACATATAGTGGAAAATAAGGGAAAAAATCAACTAATTATTACCTAATAACTGATTAACTCATCACTAACTTCATTCTGACTCATCAAAATCAACCACACAGTCCTCCATTAGGAGGAGGATCTGAGTCACTCCTTTGTTCTTTAATTAACTGATCAGTAACTAATCAGTTCAGTCCAGAAAACTTTATTTAACCCCAGAAGGTCAAATTGACGTCCGCCACAGTTTGGTTAACAGTTTAATTAAATAGACATGATATGCGAGATAAAGATGAAGAAACAAGCGGAGGAAGCGACACGGAGCATCATCTGTCCTGGACTGATAGCAGAAGGAATGAAAGAAGCTTGTTTTCCTCTGAGGTGAAGGACAGCGCTGCCCTGGGGGCATCAAAGCAGAGTCACCGGCTTACTGATGAGTCCTTTTGCTCTCTGGACCGCCTGCTTCTTCCAGAACAGACGAAGGTTTTGACTCAACTCCAACGAGCTGCTGGAGGAACTCAGCAGCCATTTCAAATGGACTTACTTACTTACTTAGAAATCACAGCTTACATTAAATGTGAGGGGAAACTCAAAGATTGTTCTCAGATACTTGTATTTAATTACAATTTGGACTTTTTTTTACATGAGAACAGCATCTGGTTTCTCTAATTATATTTAATCTTTATTTTTGTTACATTAACATCAAGAAGGTTACCATCGCATCATCTGACAAAGGCAGGATCTGATCATGAGCCTTGGAGGCATCGTCATGAATTTAAATTAGTCAGATTAGAGATTATTTGCTGACTGGTTCCCATAAAACTCCCGGTTTTATGTCCTGTATTGTCAGGTGTAACCGGTGGAGCAGTCACCTCTATAAGGACCTCTCTAGCACGCCACTGACTGCAACTCAACCGTCAACAATGTGGTCAGACTTTTGGGTCTATTACGCTCGGAGCAGCTAATGTAGCCTGGAGCTGGAGTGGGCTGCAGAGGTCTGATAGGCTCCACACTCACCCTGATCTTTCTCACTGAAGCAATTTATCAGACTTGGCAGCTCTTTCAAGAATGAAGAAAAAGCAGCATTTCTCCTTCTCCACCCATTAACACCGTCGGGTGTCTGAAATCTTTAAACAAAGGTTGACTTCATAGTTCAGTTCATTCATATTAGTCACGTTTAGTTTCATTATATGTGCTGACTGCTACAATAACCTAATCGTACTTAGTTATGAGACCAGAAGCATGCGTGCACACACACACACACACACACACACACTTTATCATACNCCAGAAGCATGCGTGCACACACACACACATACACACACTTTATCATACAAAAAATAGCTGCTTGTTATCAGATTTTAATAACAAATGTTTTTATGAGGGTGCCAGACATTTACAACACAAACACGACCACAAACCCTCACTTTTACAAGCCAGTAAAGTAAGTGTGTGTGTGTGTGTGTGTGTGTTTGGGATGGGTGTGGGGGCTATAACAAAACACCACAGTGAGGAAAACAGATGGCAGCGAGGCTAGCCGGCGGAAGACAGAGAAACTCTGCCGGATACTTCGTTAACATTATCCAGTGTATTTTTAGAGTTCACTGACAAGAAGCATACAGGAGGTAGACACCACCAGATATGTGTGTGTGAAGGTATGCCACGTACAGTGTATACTCCTGTCCAACGTGGGAAGGAAGGAAGGGAAAGGAGGAGAAAAGGGGACAGAAAGAGGGACAGCCCAGCAGGGGTCATTAATACCAGCAGCTGAGACAGATAAGAGCGAAGTACTGCATGGTGCACCGGCCCTGTTCCACTCCTTTCATTTGATTTCTCTTCCCAGCTTTCAGACTTTATCATCATATTTTAAACTGGTCTTGATCAGCTGTTCTTCAGCATTTTGAAGGTCTTTCAAAGTTTTTCCACTTTTTTCTCTCATTTTCGTTCAAGCATACAAAGGCTCCTAACTGAAGGGATGAACCAGTGTTGCATCGACACATAACAGAAAATCTAGCAAAGCAGTTAAAACTGGATCTTTAGGCTCGTTGTCACTCGCAGCCTGTCATAAAGAACCCTCATTTGTTCCCATTTCTTTAAAAACCAGAAAAGATCAGATAGTTTGACAGAAAATAACATTTTAGCAGCAAGGTGATTCCCAGAGAGCTGGAAACTTGTCATGTGTCAGCATGCTGCCCTCTTTCCCACCTTAAAACAGCTATTTTACTTGATGGCACAGTAAAATGAATTTGGTATATTCCTGGAGCTTTCAACAACAACATGGACAAGAAACTGAACTTCACAGCTTCTGCTTCCAGGACAAAGCGCCATGTTACAGCTGAGTTTCACTTTACGATCCGCGTCACACGTTAGCAGCTAAATATCAACACAGAGGCCATTTTAAACGTGTTCAGTGGCCGATGCAGCAAAGAAAGCCAAGAGGGCATTATCCGAGGAAGAGAGGAAAAGAAAGAAGGTGACAGAGGAAGACAAGAGTCAACATTAGACTGACTTCTGCTGGCGGGAGAGGGCTCGGAGTACAGGTAGGATGCAAGATGGAGGCTGGATGTTGGGGATGACACAATGTGCGGAAGCCTGAACAAGTTCAGTCGTGCTGCTTTAAAACACCTAAGGAAACTGGACAAGTGGGGGGTGTAAGAAGAAGAATCAGGACTAAAAAAACTACAGCAGATGAACAGGATCTGAAAGTGAAGTCCTCATGAAACAGGAACAAATCCAGCAAAGACCGGAACCAGGACCTGAGAGATGTATCTGGACCTTCAGCTGATCCATCTACTGTTGACCAAAGCCTCATCAGAAATGGTTTCCATGGAAACATGGCTGTCAAGAAGCCCTTTTTATAGAAAGGAAATGGAAAAAGGCTGAGGTCTGTCATATGGACTTAAGATCAGTGGAAAGAGGTCTGATGGAGGGATGGATCCTCCCCAGAACCTGGACGTCAACATTATTGAAGCAGTGTGGGATCATCTGGACAGAGGAGGGAACAAAAGGCAGAAACAGCCAAACAAGAGCTTTTGAAAGTCCTCAAAGGATCCTGGAGAACTCCTCTTGAGGACTATTCAAAGAAATGGTAACCTACAAACTGTTTTTGCTTCTAATAAATTACTTCACCCGATTCCTGTTTTCCTGACCATAAAAAAAGAAATGGGAGCTGCTTCAAGACTTGAGAGAGTGTAGGGATGGAAGCAGCCCTCTCCATCAGCTGTAGCCGCAGTGGCGCGGAGCTGACAGCAGGAAGGGGGGCTGTCAACCAGCTAGAAGGTGGTAATACAATTATGTCTTCAGCCTCGCGGACAGCGTTTTCACAGCGCAGATCACCACCGTCCATCCCACGGCCACCTCCACTGCTGATAACCACCTATACGCGCGCGCGCGCACACACTCACTGCCTACTTCCTTGTGTGTTAAGAATGCTGGGAGAGCTGATCCGGTCCGTTTCAGGACCACGGATAGCGCACAGCTCCCGTTCCACAAGCACGTCCTGGTCCACCCTGGACACGATCACAGACACCAACCCGCATTTCGTGCACGGCTGAGCATGAACTACTGAGACGTGAGGGTCACAGTGAGGGTGCCACCAACCGTATGCTGCCGGTAGTTGCTTGTCGACTGTTGACGAGGGAATCCGTGACGGCCTGTAGAGGAAGGCCGACCATATTAACGAGCCCGTATAGCCTCCATATGAACGGAGCTAGAAATAACATGCCATCTGTCCAAAGCAGCTGCGCGTCGCCTCAACTGGCGTGAAAAAATCTCACCGTCTCTTTCTGAAGCACATAAAGGTAAATGCAGACAGGATGGTCGTTTCCTGCAGGAAGAAACTCAAAAACAGGCCTGGACGTGTCCATCGAATATGCATGTCTTCTGCATTCAAAGCGAGCAGCGATCATGACATCTGTCCAGATTATCCGCAGTGTTTTTCTCAAGAAATGCGCCCTAAAAACTAAAAACTGCGGCTAAGAGCAATAGTAGCACGAACGCCTTGAAGTAAAGCTGTAGCATGTGTACTTACTATTAGTCCGATGAGCTCAGTCAAGATAAGAGTAAATCCTCCGGGTGGGACCCGCCAAGGAAAGCCCCGGTGTCGGATTATTTGGTACAAATCTGCATCTTTATAAATGATTTGTAGGCTATGGCTGTGTTAATATGGCTATACAGTAAATGTGCAATCTGCTCCGGGCGCAAACACAATCTTACAAAAAAATAAAAATAAAACGGTATATTATTCGAATTATTTCACAATATTGCGGTACCGCGTAGCAAAAAAGAAGAAATGCCAAAACTCATACGATAAATGAAAGAAAATAAAAGATACATGCACTGTACACAAACGCATCCACATAAACGACGGAACACCGATTCACCACACTCCCCTCCTTTTTTCTCTCCTCTACAATCTTGAGCTAATTCACGACGTCATCATGGAGACGTACCGTGCGTAACAGCCCCTCTCATGCATTTATCCAACCCCGCTCCCCCGAAAACATGAAACACGCCACGGTCTGCGCCCACCACACCGATATATCATAATGAATCTAAAGAAGCAGCTTTGGATGGATGATAAGCGCGAGGATTTATCCCGCTGGGAATCATTACACCGCGGCAGGATGACACGCGCGCAGAAGCGCAGATATGGCCCTGTGGTTTAACACTGCTAAGCCCCCCCCCCCAAACCAAAAGCACGTTGGAGCTTAAGTCAACGAAGCAGCAATCAGTCATTTCTCCAACATTGGTAGTCTACTCCATCACTGACTCGTAACATCCTCTTCCTTCTCTCCGTGATCAGCATCCTGCTTCATATTTTTACATCTGCTGAATAATTGAAGGGGAGCAGAGGAAGACTCCCCCCCCTCCTCCCCCGCCGCCTCAGCATCAGCTTTCCAGCAGAAACTCCTCTCAGACACATTTCAGATCCATCTAACACACATCAAATAAAAACAGAGTTCCGAGAGGTATGATCTGTTTATTGATTACTATGACAAATGAAAGGATGGGTGATGGATGGGGGTGGGGGAGGGGGGGTACAGCAGAGGGTAAAGATGTCAGCATCACAGGTGGTGAGGTGCATGTTTCAGTTCAACTGTGTCAGTTATTTAAATACATGTGCAGGTAATCTGAACATCTGTACAACTTTCCACATTATCTTCCAGCGCTGATCATTACAGACATTTACAAATCAGACTGACAACAAAGTGCAGCAGAAAATAAAAAAATAAAATCAAAAATCTTTCAAGTGTCAGGAACGGAGTCCAATTCAGGATTATTAAAATAAAAAATTATAAAATGTCTCTCGATTGTTCTCTGAAGAGGTCTGGAGAGAGATCACCTTGCTGAGTGTCAAGGCACACATTTTTTTTAAACTCATTTAAAGGCAAACAAAAAGGGAATCAATGTAAACAACATCCAAATAACAGAAATCAGGAGATACGTTAAGACACAAGCATGATGGAGCTTCTTCATCCCAAACTTTCACTCTGTGTTTTGGTGCATGCTTTCAGACTGAAGTCTACTTCAGGAATATTCAGAAAAGCCATGTCTCTGCTGCAGATGCAGCCTCTTCCACACGATCCAGCAGATAAATACATGCTGTCACTCTGCAGCGCCAGAGACAGGTTTTTGTCATCTTTCCTGACTTTGAGTGATCTCAGCGTGTCTGGAGAGGCCTGTGCGCCTCTACCTTGCAGCCAGCGCTGATGGGACTTGATGTGACTGGAAGGAGGGGGGGGTTCACCAGTCTCAGCAAATCAGATCAGCAATTAGCCTCAGAAGTAAGAAATGATGACTTTCTAAACACGTCTGCTCCAGAAACAACTTCTATCTTCAGAGGGAGTGAATTTTGGCTGCAGTTAACCTGAAGGGATGGAAGCTGGGGGTCTCTGTAGTGTTGACTGTGTTCAGCTTATAATAATGTGCGTATTTACATCCAGGTCTGTCTGAGCTAATTCTCCGTCTTAGACTTAGCTGCCGTCCTCCCTTTTAGCCCTGCATCCGTTCACAAGCTGAAGCTTCGGTGGTGCTGCTTGAAGAACTGTTGCTGGCGCTCTCTGGCGCTCGTTTCTGTCAGCTTGTCTCTTTTATTCATCCCTGCCCCCCTCTCTCTCTCCCCTTCGTCCCCAGTTACGCTGCCCACATCGCTGAGGTCGCCGAGGTGCTCGATGGAGTCGTATTTCTCCAGGTCGGAAGCGATGGTCTGCAGGCTGAACACGGAGAGAGAATCCGACCCGGCTCGCTCCCTCTCCTTTTCGCTGTCCTTGTATCGCTCCACCAGCTGGATGGCGGCATCGGCTTGATCTTTCCCCATCGCGCTGCCACCGCAGGCTCCATCCTCCGTCTGAACCCTGGTGTCTGACTCGGCTCCGACAGGGGGGCTCCTCCCGGCGCAGACCGTGGGGTGTCCTCCCTCTGCCGGGTCTCCCCCCCTCTGGGCGTGGATCTGCTCGCTGATCTGCTCCAGGTTTCGCAGGGCGATGGAATAGCGAGTCTTCACTTTGGTCACTTGCTGCTCCAGCTGCAGGACTTCGGCTTTGTGCTCCTGGAGGTGAACCAACAGCCAACTTTAGTAAATCCATCTGAAACTCACAACACTGCAGCTTTGGAGCCACTTCAGCAGGATAATTACAGCTCAACTCATTTCTCTCAACAGGAAAGACAGCTCAGCTGTGTGGTTGTCTGTTACCTCCAGTATGTGGTTGAACTGGGCCTTGAGCTCAAAGTAAGGTTTGGACTTCAGGATGACTCTCTTCAGGGACTTGAGCAGCATCTGGACCCGAGCCTCGGCCTCCTGACAGGCATGAGTGACGCGCATGTGCTCCCTCTCACTGCGCAGTCGCTCCTCTTCCGCTTCATTCACCTGCCAGAT
>CM047980.1:4523029-4537619 GCA_026261665.1 Melanotaenia duboulayi | reverse complement strand
CAGATCAGTAAAAGGAGAAATTCAGAAGCAGAGTCTCAGGTTGAAAGATGGACCGAGGTTCACCAAGCTGAGACAAATACTGAAAATTGTGGAGCAATTTCAGAAAAAAAAAGCTTTTTGGACTTGGTTATTCTCATAATTTAGGCTGTTAACCTTTTAGAATTTAAAGTAGGAACCTAAACATGTCATTTTAATGTTTTTAAGTTCCCTTCTGGCTCCCATCGGGGGTCAGTGGCCCCATTCCCGCCTACCAGCTTGCGCGAGCAGTGCGCTGCAGCCAGCGTCACCGTGGCTCGTGAGTACATGCGGAGGGTGCGGGAGGTGGAGGGCCAGCTCCGGAGACAGGCCGCCAGGGTGACCGAGGAGGCCACCAAGCTGCAGCGGGAGCGGAGCCACCTGGAGAGGACGCTGCGCAGCATCACGAGCAACCTGACCGTGAACCGGAGGAGCTCAGAGGGGCGGAGAAAGAGACCAGCCACCGCCGAGACGGTGAGTTTACAACATCTGCAGAAGCATGCGTGGTTTTTAAATATCTCTGCGCTTCCAGAATAAGGATATGAATATGTGCTGCCTGCTGCAGGAAAAAGATGGTGCGGATTTCTTGTTGCTGTGGGAGAGAAGAGAGCTTCTCCAGTTGAAACGGGATCTGGAGGCAGCGATGAGGAGCACGCTGACCCAGCTGCAGGTGATCTACAGCATCACTCCTGTGTTTTCACTGGGTGACTGAAGGGATGGGAGAGTGAAGAGAAGAATCAATCTTCAAGCATCATTAACCACCTTCTCTGTTTCCACTGTTTCCTGTTGAACGCCCAGGAACGACTTGTAAAACTTTAGAATAGAAGCAAACCTGTAGAGGTTAACGATCCTTATGTTAGACCACGTAAAAAGAAAAAGGGATTCATGTCAACAAAGCAACAGAATCTCTGTTCTTTGTTTTCAGTGGTTACCAAAAGATGAACACTTATCTTCTGTCATGTGGTTTGTAAATGAATCAGAGATGAAATGTGCTGCTTAATTAAAATGAAAAATTGTAATAATAAATCCATCATAACGGATATGATCCACATTACTCTGGTTCATCATAACTGTGTTCATGTTCAGAGCTGCATGAGTGGACAAGAAGCAAAACCAGGAGGGTCCGCCATCTGCCTGGACCGGTTGGGGGTGGAGATGGGAAAGGGGGGTCAACAAGCAGCAGAACTCTAATCCAGGGATTCCTGCTGCCTCCCCCAGCAGCCCCGGCCTGTAGCAGTAGAACTAAAGGGATCTAAGGGTCACCAAGCCAGACCTGCTATAAGATTCACCAGAAGGAAAGTTTGAAGATGATCTGAAGGTAGAGAGGGGTCTCCCTAAGCCAAACTGAAGGTGTTGTATCCCATTTGACTTTTAGAACCTCTAGGAACCACAAGTAAACCCACAGTCTGAGATCCAAGTGCTCTGTTGGGAAAACGTAAAACAATGAGACGTATAAGACCCAATGCAGCTCGGCCACTAAGAGATTTATATGTGAGGAGAAGAATTTAGATTTAAATAAATAAAGAGCTGTCTGAGTGTGTGTGAGAAAGACATCGTAAAGCACCACAGAGAAAGATAAAGGTGCCGTAAAAGTCTGGACTATTAACCATTTACCATGATGGGGGGGTTAACGACACCAAGATGACAACGACCTAAACCGGCCACTGGAAAGTCGCAGGCCAGTGACACACGTGTGGCCTCAACGACCCTCAAAGGTGTGAATGATGCCTGAACTGTTGAACTTACATGGAAGTCCACGCCAGCTGAAGAGACGAGATGTAAAATGTTCTTTAAAACCTAAAGAAGTGTCTTTCTGTGTCCTCCAGGCTCTGGCTGAGAGCAGCAGGCGGCTGCTGGACTGTGCCGGTGAGAGGGCTCTTGTGCTGGAGCTGCTGCCTCACAGCAGTTCTGCAGGAGGGGACCAGTCCCCAGCTCAGACCTCCAACAAAACCGACCCCATCAGCCCCTTTACACCAGGTACATTCAGGATGAAGAGCAGCTAAAGAAAAGAGCATAAAATTACTCACATCTAATGAACACAGAAGATTCCAGTAAGGTCTTTGTGAGGTCATGTCTGCTGCCGAAATGATTTTGGTTCTTCGGTATTTAACGTTCAGGATGTAAAAGTTGTGGATATTTTGCATACAAAACGCTGACCAGCTAACGCAACCCTAGATCAATACTACTGCCCTTGAAGGCTTGTACAGTAGAAATAAAGGCATGATTCAACCCATCAGTCCAATCTTTATACTTCCAACAAAGCAAAACCTGTTCAACGTCAGCCTCCTTGATGACCGTTTTTCTGAGGGCTCCACAGCTGTTTAGTCCCAGTACTGTGAGTTCTCTTCGGATTGTATGTTAAATTCCTCTTTGGATTCCAAGTTTGGGTCAAGATGCTCAGATCAGCAACAGCTAGATAAGTTACATTTAGACTGTGAGCTTGTAGGGAGTCACGGGGACGCTTAAAGTCTGCAGGATTTTGACGTGAACTGTTGGACATGAACTGATGACAGTTAAGTGTCTGTTCTGTCTCAACCTGAAGTCATATTCAACGGTCTCTGTTGAAGTCTCCTGATGTCTTCTCTTTCTTTTATACAGAATTGGAATAAAATGCAGGATAATTATTCTTTTCACGTTGATGCAGAGCAGCCATTGAACTCTACTAAAGAGACCAGCAAGGTTTAAGGAAAGAAGCTGCTGTCTGCATCCGCGTTAGACAACTTCAGCATGAATCGCTCCTGGACTTGTCCAGTGGGAGGCTTTTCCACTTTATCTTAGTAAAATCTGTTTATTGGACCAGGAAGAGTGTTTGGTAACAAAGCACTGCAACAAGTAGGACTCGTACCTGCTGATGGTGCTAATATGAAGCTTTAATGTTATGTCAGTGAAATTCATTCCAGGTGTTTAACCCTTTAAAGCCCAACCCAAGAAAAAAATTGTGAAAATATATATATATATATTTTAATCTGAAGTCTTTATTTAGCCCTTTAACAGACTGTGGAAAAAAAAATATTTTTTTGTATATATTTGTATTTGTTTAAGGTGATGCAAAAGATCTCAGAACCTGTTTGTATCAAATATGATACATACAACATTAACGTGTTAAAATCACACAACTCCTTACGCCTGCTTTCACTCATAAAAAACACCTGACCTGGGTTAGAGGGACCTGCTGTCTATTCTTAGAATAAAAAGCCAGGATTCTGGGTTTGTACATTTTGTTTCCCTCTGAAAACTCTCTGTTTTCTTGTGTTCTTGCAGATTGTAAACAGGTTTTAGATTCTTCCTCTTTAACAGTCAACCAGTCCCAGCTGTTGAGGGAAAACATCAGACAGATGCTGACCAGCGCCATTGCCAGGCAGAGTACTGCTCATCGCACCGTCAATGATGGGCTCATCAAGAAGATAGCAGAGACGGTCACTTTGCAGGTAAACACTAACAGTGTGGTAAAAAAAACTTTACATGCAACCAAAAACTTCTGATGTGAGTTTGAAATGTAAATTTAATTTAATTCTTTTGTAGCAAAACCTAGAGAAGATGTCTGCAGCTGCCAAGCAAGCCATGTCTCGCAAACAGCGGGAAGTTAACTACATTCGTCACAGCCATGACAGAGCACAGGTATGACCGCGTGTCATCGGCATAACCAGGAAATGAGGTACCATATTTTTTGAGCCTAGAACCAAAGGGGGAGGTTGCTGAGGAAAAATTTATACTGTCCCCAGTATAGAACCTTGGAGGAGACGCAGAGACACCCAACCTAACACCAAAGCTTTCGACAAATAAAGCCTAAACTATTCCACTGCAGTATAATGTGTTGATATATGTGTTCATCTGTTACCAGGGTCCAGAGCGCAGCAGTGACGTACTGTCCAGAGAGAAGCTCAACCGGCCTCTGGTGCAGGTTTATCAGAGACACCCGGGGACACAATTACCTGAAGCTGCTCGTCTCATCCAGGTGACCCCTGCTTCCAAATGCTGATTTTAAAACAAACAAATCATACAGTTTTTTAAAACACATGTTGTTCTGAAATCTAATCCCTGGTTTTAACATAATTTATAAAATAAAGCAATAACAGCCTCTCCAGATACATCCAGCAGTCGGTTCCTTCTACAGGTTTAGTCACGGCTTGTTATAAGCTGTAGTAATCATATGTGCTTAGATCTTGGAGCTTACATTAGACAAAATGTTTGTAGAATAGCAACATTGATTTTAGAGCCTCTTGCAGGATTTGCACAAAAACGATACCCTAAAGGTTATTACATAGTCAACATGGCACATAAGCAGTTGTGTTTACTTCAACAGGGCATGAACACTACGTCTTCATATTGGCTTTCAGGCTGATTGTAACATAGTTGGGTGCACACAGTAAGAATGAAGCATCGCCTTGTTTTGGAGAATATTTTGCATTCAACCATTATAAAACTAATCCATAAAGAAAAGCTGTAACTCTTGATTCCACCTCACAAATAAAAGGTCTGAGAAAACGGAGAAATAAACATAATAAACAGTTTGCAGCATCAGTTGATCCTTCAGGTATGTCAGTTCCATAAAAGCTGGTGAGTTTGATGAGATTTATAAATGATTTGATTCTGGTTAATTATATTTTACTCAGCATTACAACTTTTTTAGAAATGGGATTGTATCATTTCAAACTTATAATTTTCTAAAGGATGCTGCCTGTGTGATGCGTGTGTAAGCAACACATGCACTAGTCTCTACTGATTTTCATATAGTTGCAGATGTTCACACTTTTAAAAAAAGTCCTCAGTGGTTTAACACTCGCCCCTCATTTTGTTGCAGTTTTAGTATCTCACACAAACCAGCACAGGCTGAAATGTGTTTCCTGTGTGTGTCTCAGGGCAGCGCAGTGCTGCGGAGCTGTTTGAAGTCCTCTGAGGGGGAGCTGGCAAAGCTGCAGCGCGCATGTCAACAGCTGCAGGACAACCTGCATGGCAAGAGGGCGGCAGCTCAGGTGGATGCAGCAGTCGTCTGCATGAGGCGCCACCAGGTCGACAAGCGCGCTGTGCCCTCTTTCCTGCAGCAGGGGGCGCACTGAAGCCAACTCTCCATACTTGCAGCATGTGCACAGAGATGTGAAATTAGTTTAATTTGTGGTGAGAAACAGGCAGCAGACCAGTGTAAGAACTGTTAGATAAAGATGAATAAAATGAGGTAAAAGCACTTACAGGCCAACATGGCTCTTTTACTGCTGTGTAGTTTTGCTTTGAGCTGTAATTCCTGGTTTTTAGTTTATGTTTATCCCCCATCTTACCCTCAATATAGAAAATAAAACCTCCTGTCTAAAAACCTGAACTGCTTGTATAGTCCTGACTTCAAGGTTAATCCAAGATCTTCAGGAAGAACTGGAGCTATCTTAATAAGATTAAAAAAAAACACATAAACTGAGAAGATTCTATGATGAAAGTCAGTGAAATATTCTGCCAGTGCAGTAAGATAATTATACTTGGTAAGATTTCCCAAAATAATAAAAAATATCCAGACTTTAGACAAGTGAGAAACATCTTAAAACAATCTGTGAAACACGTAATTAAAAAAAAAAAAAACACCTGTTAATGCTTTTTTCAGGCTTGTCTTTCTCACTTTGAGACAAAAGATTTTAAAACAAGAGACACCAAACAAATTCTTAATTCAAGAAATGCTACACAATTTTTAAGTCCCTGTTGGTAGGGAGGACCCCGACGACCCAAACAACCTCTCCACACACAAATTACTGGATGGAAGTGGGTGAAGTGTTTTTTTGCCAAAGGCCAGAATGACCGAACTACCAGTTCTTTAATTCTTGTTTAGTTTGTCTTGTTTTATGTTCTTTTCTCTCAAAATGTGAAAGAAACGCTGACAAGAAGCATTTGATGTTTTAACTTAAAGGGCTTGAAATTAGTGTTTTACTACTTAAGATATTTCTCACTTGTCTAAAGTTTTTTTCTTATTTCAGGAAATGTTTTTACATTAAATTAAAACGGCTTCTTTTGCACTGTGTAAGTTGGAATGGGGAGATCTGGAAACAAGGTTTAGTATGATCTCAAACAGTCTCAGTAAAATTATTTAACTTGATATGCATGTAACCCTAACCCAATTTTAAGATTTAGTAACAAAGTAAAAAGGATGTACAGTCTCAAAACATGATAATCTCACACATTCTGCTCTTCCCTAGAGACCTGCTTAGAGAGCATGCCTGACCACACCCTCACCATTGAAGACAGCTCACAAAGTTCCCACATGCAATATAAACTAAGAAATAATTAGATATTCCTCTACAACATGCTTAAATAAATTTTAGATTTGAACGGGGTCTATGTGGGGTGTGCATCACCATCTGCTCACAGCATGAAGACGTCTGGTTTGAACCTCAGCCGGGGCCTTTCTGTGTGGGGTTTAAATGTTATTTGGGTTCTTTTGGGTTGTCTGGCTTCCTTCCAATGATTCGAAACATGCATGTTATGTTAACTGGTTTCTAGGTGTGAACATGAGCAACTCTGTTATCCCTGTTGATGGATACCCTGCCTCTAACCTGGTGACAGCTGGGGTAGGCTCCAGCCCATGTGACCCTGATTTAGAATAAAGTGGGCATAGAAAACAGAAGGAAAGCAACCGATTAAATCTTCCTCATCAGTCTAAATCTTTCCTTTGGAAGGAAAATCTAAAGAAGACCTTTGTTCTGAACTGTAAATGAACCACTAACTGAATCTGAATGTGTCCTTTCCTCAGCTCAACCTGTCCCCTGCATTTTTCTTCAGTGACACGTTAGAAAGAAACTTAATGTTAGTGAGCTGCTAAATGCTAAAACACATGGTCTCCACCAACAGGTAAACCGCATCTTTTATAAGGACAGCTCATATTAGAATAGCCCCTATCTGTTGAGTAGTTATTGGGCTAAAAGCCCAGGTTCGTAGTCCCAAGAAGCACCAGAAGGAACACTGGAGGTGTTCTTGGTCCTGGCACTTATCTCTGGCCTGTATTTGGCACGTTGATGTATATACAGGTGGAGATTTCACACTTTAAAGCACTTTTGCATTGACTTCTTATCTGAAGGAGGTGGTTAGATCCATTTTTTACACTCATTCTATGGTTTGAATGAGGTCTTTTTTTGTGGGTAAAAGTCCAGCTTTAACCCCTGAACTACTGAGAAGCCTTTGCCTCAACCATCTCATTGGGATCTAATTAAGTTTTGCTTTCCACTGTAAGTTCAATAACAGAAATACATGAAATACAGAAACTAAAAAAAAGGTGACTAAAACTGAGTAATGTAATTATCTTACCAAACCAGATTATACAATTTCTCATTAAAAATCTATTTATTCACTCATAAAACTTAATTATTCGTGTTTGTTTTAAAACGTGAATCCACAGGATGGAGCTTTAGATGAAAAAAAAATCTGTGAATTTCCATGTTTTCCATAAACAGTGTCGCTGTTCTTGGCTCCTGCTCCTGGAGTCATGGGACTGGTCACTTGACAGCCCTCCCACCTCACTCAACGTCTTTCATTAAGAAATAAGGCATGATTTAATAAACCTGCCCCATTTTTAGGCTGTATCAGTACATACAACGTCTGATTCATTTTTTAGATTTTTTAAGAGAAATACCCAAACAAGAGCTTATGTACAGAGTTTAACCTAAAGTAGGTATAATATTCAAACAAAGCCTCGTTGGTTATTTGTCATCTGAATGGAGCTATTCTCTGCAGGAAAGTCAATGCTGGCAATTCTGCAACTCCCAGTTAAAACCAGCTCACTAACGGCATAATTGAATCATAAGCACAGGGGTGTGGAGATTCTTGGAGATATTTGGAAAAAGCAGAAGAGATTTCTCTTCAGATCTCTGCAGCCGGGCCGATGGAGGATGCCTGCATGACGCTGATTATTTAGTTTATTATGAGTTGCAAAGACGGAGACTGCTGCTGGTTTCATGCTCTCAAGATGAAAATATCTGACTCCTTTTAGGGAACACCAGTAAGACAACTGGCAGTGATGGAGAAGCTTCTTCAGCCTCTGCTTCTGCTGTGTTTACTTCCAGCTGCAGGTAAGTGGACAAAACATGCGATTGTGTGCATAAATGTCAGCCTGCATGCTTTTAACAGAAATACCATCAGTTTGATGACAGTAGCTGATAGTATCCCCAATTTTTAAATAGTAAATTATTTTTGTGAAGTTATTTTTTTTTGGGGGGGGTGGGGGGGTGATTCCTAATAAATGTCAGAAAATGCTAAAATTCTTTAGTTACACCACAGCACATAATGAACACCAGGTTCAGCTGTTTTATTGTTGCCAGGCAGAATTTCATAACCATACAAATAAATTCATACAGTGAGTTTCACCAAAGAAACTAGTGATACACACATGAGGTTAAAAGGTGTGCAAATGTGGCCATAATGTGCAAATTGCTGCATCATAATGTAATAGTGACAGTTTCCCCATAGATGGTTGAAACGTCATGAAACTGCAACACTGCCAGGCTACAAAATCACTGCATGCATACGATCTGCAGCAAATTCATGTTTAGTCTTCCGTGAAATGGTTACAGATGTGATACTGCACGACTATTTTACGTGCTGCCCCGAGGAGGTAGAAGGGGTGGGTGGTGGCATTACACTTCATTGGTCACACAAAACGCCTCTGCATACTAGTCCATGAAATCATAGAACCACAATGAGTTTCCCACAACAATCCTCAAAGATCTGGCTACATCCCAGCTACTTTAATGAGACTGGTCTATTCAGCGTAAAAATATGAAAGACTGTTCCTACTGCCCACTTACTGCTGTATAACTTTAATTTTAGAATAAAGTATAAAGTTAAAAAAGGTTTAAAAGTCATGTAATATCCTCCAATATTTCCTGGAATCCAGTGACTCCCTGGAAACACCCGACTTACATAGTTTTTAGAAGTTTATTGTAACTGTCCACAAGGGAGTGGAAGCCTAGTGGTGGGCAGGGGCTACAGAGATGGGCTTTGGTCTGGAGAACCTGGGTTCAAGCCCCTGGGCTGGCAACTAAGGTAAAATCCCTGCGGGCCCCTGAGCAAGGCCCTCAACCCCTAACTGCTCCCTGGGTGCTGGAATCTGGCAGCCCGCTAGCAACTAGGATGGGTGAGAATTTCTCAGCTCGGGATTAATAAAGTATAAAAATAAATATGAATTAAAGAAAACACATAACATTTCTTTCCAGGGGTTATAATGATGTGAATTATTCTGACACTTCCTCCAGCTTCTCTTGTAAAGCATTTTGTGGCTTTTAACCTCCTTTTCTGTCCCTCCAGTTTCTCTCTTTTGTTACACCTGTGTGTTTCCTGCCATCTCACCTTTGGACTGCATCAGATTCCCTCTCAAGTGCCCCCCCGGGCAGCTCTGCCTGTCCAGCCGAACCGTGGGCCAGAGAGGTGAGCGTGCATCCACTCGCCAGAAATGACTCAAAACTGAGAAACAGAAGTGAGAGAGGCTGGTGCCGGGCTCACAGAGGGGTGTGTCGGTGTGTGTTTGGTGTCTGTTCTGCAACTGATGTTTCTGATGAAATTTCAGGAGACTTCCGCGTGGTGTTGTATGAGAAAAGCTGCGTCCTGCCCGCCCTGTGTGGGGTCACGGGGGAAAAATACACCATGGGACTCAACTTCACCTTCACTAACGAGTGCTGCAACACACACCTGTGCAACGGAGCTGCCGCGCCTGCTTCCCCGTACTGGACCGCTACAGTACTAACCCTTCTGGCTGTCGGGTCAGCTTGGTGAACACAGAAACACGAACTTCCTAAAAGCACACTAATCTGAAAGCAACCTGTGGGATTCTCAGACTTTACTACTACAATGAGAGTTTAACTCATTCTGTTGGCTTTGTGTTCAGGACATTTTAGAATGAACAGATTACCAGACTCAGAGGAGAAAGTCCACCTGGTCTGATGTGTACGTTAAAGGTTAAATTTCCACGTTGTACCTTTATAGGTGTTTTCAGACTTTATATATAACTTTACATTAAACATATACAAATATCAAATCCTTTAATGGGAGTGGAAAATTTTCATTGTTAATTTATTACTTTGTGGCAGTAAACCTGCCTGAGCCATCTACTTGCTTTGGGTATGTAGTAACCAAATCTGATTTAAATCTTTAAAAATATTTTGTTCTTCTTATTATTGTCCAAACCAACAAAAAAATGCAAAGAAATATTTTCTCTTGCTTTCTTAGTGCAAACGTTCAAAAAGGTTTTTTAACATTTAATTATTGGTTTTATCTTTCTTTGATGAATTTCCTCAAATTTTCAACACTTTATAACATGTATGTCATTATGAAAGAAGATTTAGACTTAGCACAAAAAGTAAAGAAATGTGATTATTTCTTCCCCTTATTAATACCGGTTGGGGTTATACATCGTTGGAAAGCTGATTTTTCTCCTTATGACGCAGTATAACTTGTGAGGATTCTGTTTCTGTTGAATGATCAACACAACTAAATGTGTGAGTTAGTTTCCAGAAAAAATGTGCAGAAGTCCTCTGATATTCTCCTGTTGGTGTTCACTCTTGTTCTGAGTTTCTTGGTGGACTGGATGACTGCACTCTCCCGCAGTAAGAAGACAAAAACAACGCACATCAGCCATGTTTACATTTTAGGCACTTTAAACCATCAGGAGCTTCAGTAGACTGATGGAGATCCATACGCAGCCACAGCAGCTTGTACCTCCACATACTGGTCGCCAGTCTGGTCAGATTTAGCTTTGGGATGCATCCCATTCCTCAACCAGGAGCTACTGAACGTCAACCAGCATGGTTGTGTTGGTAAAGCACGCTTCATCCTCTCCACTCTCACATTCTGGAGATCCTCTGTGAAGATGCTGGCCCTGAGAGCGCCGTCATCCTGGAGGATGGAGTTAAGTCCCAGATTCTGGAAATGTGGGATCATCACTGGCTCAGAATTTCATTCTGATATGTTGTTCCACCACTTTGCTGCCACACACCTGGCAGCACCAGAGCGATCACATTCAGGAGAATATTGGAGGGATTTTGCACATTTTTGGGGGCACTGCCCACATGATTAGCTGAGTTGGTCATTCCACAGATGCACCATCCTTACAAGTTCTACCTCGCTGTAAAGGAGACTACTCAGGCTTCCCAACCATGTACAATACAACAGCAGTACTTATTATTAGATGAGAGAAATAATCACACATTTCCTTCCTTTCTGTACTACATTTGTATAAATCAAGTTTTAAATGAGCCACAAATGGAATCAAACGGACCCAAACATTAGGACTTTAATTGAACTTTCATTAAGTAAAAACTGCGTCTATCCATCAATACTTTCTACGCCCTTCAGTGATGCCACAGGTTGGTCGTTTTTATTTGGCTCATTTCTGCTCAATCTCAGTTGCTGGAACAATGCTCGGCTGTTGTTTAAATACTCTTGTTTGGGTTTAATCTTTAACTCTGTGATGTGAAATTAGCCTTTTGTCTTTGTATTGTCCTGTGAAAGATGAAAACTAACAATACTACATAAGTCTTTAAATGATCCAATAAATCACAATATGTAAAATTAAACATGTGGTTTACTTTGTTTTGTGCTCCTTTAGCCCTTGTGTAGACTTTGATGAGATTTTATGGATTTATAAAGCTGGGTCCAAAAATAAGATTCCTCTGCTTTTAATCTTTTTTTTTTAAATTCAATAAAAATGTTTTAGCACAAATTATTTCAGGTAAACAATGTGTGATAATACATTACAGAAATATACACATTTCTTTTCCTGCCCTTTTACTGAAAGTAATGGTTCAAAGGGAGCATGCTGTATATTTTATACACAGAGCTGGATAAAGGTTCAGAGCCATCCCTCATTTTTATATGCTGCCAGCAAAAATTAAAATAATTAAACTAGTGTAAAACATAACTGGAAATACAACATCTAAAACAAAGCAATTTGTCCAGTTTAAGAAGCTTCAACACAGTCTGAACCCGCTTAGAAACCTTCTCTCATCTCTTTAAATAATCTTCAGGGTTACAGGTGTTGGACCAGCTGTCTGTCGTTCACACAACCACCTCTAAGTGGCGCTAATTTGCGTCTGTCTGCATCAGCGCCAGGTGCGCTTGATTTGACCCCAACTGAGAACATCATCAGTGTAAATAATAAATGTTTGTCTGAGTTTTCTAACAGCAGCGTGTTTTATGTGAGCTCTGGACATGGTTTACCTGATCTTCTTTCTCCTGATGGCCCCCACTGATGGAGGCGCTCTGCCCCCCGAGGCTGTAAATCAAACAGCCCAGGTGTTGATGAGGACAGTTTACCGAAAGCAAACACCGACTGTGCTGCGGCTGAACTATCTCAGCCTCCCCATGTTTGTGGACTCGGATCTGTCTCTGGAGGAGGATGGATATTTCTCTCCGGCTAGAAGCACCGGGCAGGAGCCTTTACTCAAGCCCGTGCAGCAGCTGCTGCTCCCGGTTCGGGCCAACAGCAGACCGCGCAGCGTCTCTGGTGCCACCGTGAAGACTTCCTGTGAGCGCAACATGATGCAGGTGCAGGTGGGAAGGAGGATTTTTGGCGCCGGGGAACCTGACCCTCATCTAAAACTGGGGACGTGCCAAGTCAGCAACTCTACAGAAGATTATCTTTATTTTGAATATGAGCTCAGCATGTGTGGAACCGAACGCACAGTGAGTCCCGCATATCCAACACTTCATCATCATCCAGGGGCGAGTCTAGTAAATGAGACCTTTTTTAATTTAATACCGGGTCTAAAATGAAGGAAATATGAAGTTATTATTACACTAAAGTAGTCATCTAATGTAAAGAGTAAAGCGAACTTTGTGAAGATAAAAATCCAACACAGTATCTGAATTGTTGATCCTGATCTGAAAGACTTTAATCACTGCTGCACAAACACTTATTGATAAGGAGAAAGATTTGTTTTGAGCTTTCAGTCATTTTATTAGTGTTTCTTCTACATTATTGACCGGGGGTGGTTATGTCCTTCACATCCTCTTCATACGGTCTTAACAATCTGGAGACACGTATTTTTCCCATGTAGGCGGTTGGTGAGATGATGCTGTGACTAGTGCATTATGATCCAGAACATGCTGATGTTGAATATCAACACATATGAAAGTATTAAATGCTGCATTCACTTGCTCTTGGTCATCTGAAGTTTACCCAGGTAAAGGTCAATTTACACAAAATGTTTTGTTAGAACTTGATTGTCTTTTATTTGGGTGGCACTTGAGGAGGAGCCAAACTTTAGGGATGTCCTTACCACCCTCTGGCCCTGCCACAGGACAGACACTGTCCAAAGTGTCTTAATCTTCACCCTGATTATGAAATAAATTTTATTTAATTTCTTGGCGCCTTTCTACACCCAGGGTCACCGTACACAAAAGGAAAATAAATAAATAAATAAGTAAAAATAAATTACTTAAGAGATAAAAACAGATTAAAACACTGAGATAAAAATGACATAAAACAGTCAGTTACATGATTTATAGCCAGTTTAAACAGGTGGGTTTTGAGTGCAGATGTGAGTGATGGAAGAGAACTGATGTTCTGAGTCTCGGATGGGAGTGAGTTCCAGAGCCGGGGAGCAGAGCAACTGAAGGCAGAACCAAGTCTTAGGAGATTTGATCGTGATGGTGTTTATCTTTGTCCAACTCTTACTGTCTGTCGTAGCCAGTATTTCTATCAAACATCTGACTCAAGTGTCTTCTGGTATTTTCAGTTTCACCTCAGGATGTGGAGGGTGCTGATTCTAGTTTAAGACCTTCTTGGTCCCACAAAGCATGTTTGTTGCGGAAGTGATGCAGAAAACAATTCATGTTGCTGCTTCTGGCAGAAACTTTATTTCAACAGTATTTTCAGATAATAGTAGTTTGCTTCATGTCCAACCTTGCAAAGTATCTCCAAACAACAACTTTCTCCACTCTGCTGCTCTGCTGCATGTATGTTCCGTGACGCACTAGTTTACCTGCAAATGGAATTAATTGATATTATCGTTTAGTTTAATGTGCCTCTACACAGACTGCACGGCTGTAAACTGATAGAAAAACTGCTAAYTGCTTATTTMCAGATGGTCTCTAACCGGATGGTCTACTTTAACTTACTGCATTATGACCCACCAGCATCSCGAGGACCAATCAGGCGAGTTGCACCCTTCAGCCTGCCTGTTGGATGTTATTTTAACAGGTGAGACTGGATCCAGACCAGTGATCATTCTGCACAAACTTCTTTTATGATGTTGAAATTTAGTTTGTAATTCTTATGAAAAATGTGTTTTACTGCTTAGGTACCTTTACTCGTACACAGTTGGCCACATACCAAAGGTGCAGATGCAAAAGATCTTCAAAGAAACGATGGAAGCAGACAAATTCATCCTGACTCCACGAAATGGTAAGCTGCATAAATGTTTAACACCCTGTCATCTCCATTGTTCTAAATGTTTGAAAATCTTTCTTTTTTTGTAAAAGTTGAATCATTTTATGCAACACAAACATTTGAAGATGAAGTCAAATGATGTCATATGAAATATGAAGAGTACACATTTTTATTCATTCCATTTAAAATATTACTTAACTATTATTATTATTATTATTATTA
>CM047980.1:4498419-4511267 GCA_026261665.1 Melanotaenia duboulayi | reverse complement strand
CAAGGGACCTGCAGTCTGAACATTTCATGGGAAATTTTTCCTTTTGTCTTGATGATTTAATCTATTATTGGCATCGTAGCATAATTTCCTAAGTCTGGCTAAACTGTGATATCTGTCTAACTACTCTCCTAATATTACTCCTCTAATCTTATATGGCTTAAGCTTTATGCTCTGAAGCTAACAATATATTAAACTCATATAATCTAAGTTCAAATGTTATGTTATTGTGCTGTAGAGACTAAAGCTGTGTATTGTGATATTTTTATAGAGAGAGAGATCCCATAATCACAATAATACTGGTAGACACCTCCAAACACTGGCACATAATTGCAGAGATGATGTGACGCAACCTTTAAAAACTAGAAGATGACAGCAGTGATTTCCAGAAGCCAAACTGCTGTGTCTTCATTCAAAGACATAATGATGCAGCAAAGACCCACAATCACAATGACATGCATGTTTTATGTCAAACAGGAAGCATGATTGAGCAAAGGAGCAGTAGTTTCAAAACCAGAAATTTGGTTCACAACAGTGTTTAGCTTCTTATGACGACATGGTCTTTGAAATTAAAAACAAAACAAAACACTGATGTCCTCCGACTTTCACACTGAGATGGTCTCATTTTATTATCTCACATTAATGTTGATGATTCAGTCATTTAGTTCGGGTAGAAAGAAAAGAAATTGTTCTCAGGAAATGTTTTAGAGCTGTCATGGTGTAATTTTACTTCTGTCAAAAAGAAATAAAGAAGCAACTAAAACTGAAGTCTGCATAATTAAAGAGACTGAAGGTCGTGGCTTTGTCTCAGAACAATGAGAGCCAGCAGCCAAACAATGTTCTGAGCTGCAGAGGGGCATCTCAGTGCTGATTCTTACTCTGCCGGAGGTAATTGAGGTGCGAGAGCAGGATGTCTGCGTTGTAGGCCGACGTGAGCCGCATCATGTCGTCTTTGGTCATCTTGCACAGAGCCTTGCCGTCCATCGCTTGGAAGAGCATGACGTCTACCTCCTCCAGGACGTACTCCTTGATGGCCCAGTCCAGCCACTGCCGCACATGGTCCTGGGTCCAGACCTCGGGATCTGGCATCACAGAGCAAAGAGAGGCAGATGTGCTTAGTGCAGACTACCACACTTTTTGGATTTGCATGTTTCTCTGACTTGCACAAACACTTTGTTGCTGCTCTGCTTTTCATGCTTTTTAAAAAGAAGTCACAGGAAGTTGAAGTTTTATTCTAATTACTGCGGTTAAGCTGATCAGCAGCAGAATCGATTTCCTGTGCAAACATTTCAAGAAACTGAAACATTCAGAGTTTAACAATAAAAACATTCTCAGATGAGTTATTCCACATTCTGGTTTGAAGATGGTGGGGTAAAGGGGGAACTGGAAGCCTCCAGAATATGAAGACTGAGAAACCTTTATTGATTCTTTTTTGTCCCTCATGTGGCACTTAAACGTTTTTAAACTTTAAACTTTCTTTTAGGAATCTTGACTAATTTGATGCTTGATTGTTTGACTTTCTTGGATGAAGCAATGACATGGTAACGGTTGATGGTGGATCGGAGGAGCGTCATACAGGGACACTGAGCTGCAGCTGATTTGCTTGAGTGACTTGAAAGTGCTGAATAAAACCTGAATTCGATGTGCATTTTTTCTGATCTAGATTGTGAAGTAGGTGGTCGGATGGGTGGAACCACATCATAAAAATGGAAAAGTTGGTCACAGGTAAAAAATGTGTCATTGTGTTTGACACATGCAGCTGTATGCAAAATATTACAAGGTCTTAATTTTAGATTTTTATCTAAAGTCTAAAAGAATAGTTTTTAGTTCAACTCTGACACTGTATCATCTATATTATGTCTAACTGCATGATTTAAAATGACTCCAAATACTAACTTAACTTGCTAATTTAAAACAAAAATATTCATGTTTTCATGGTATAGCAACTTCCAGCTGTTGGTTATGAAGCTTTCTTGTTAGTAGCCAACTATGATTGTAATACGTTTCCAGGAAAGCCTTCTTATCTACACAAGCAGAGTGGGGGTGCATGCTGCTGCATGCGGCTTTGTGAGGCCAGGTATTGTGTTGTTCAGTTTAATAAGAAGGTTCCTGTTGCAAAGAAACAGCTTTTGCAAAATATCTAGATTTACACATTTTTATCCAAGTTTAGTTTGCATGCCTCATACATGTTAACATACTGCAGCTAAACTCGCTGTGGGACGAAAATACATCAAACCTCTGCTCAATCTCCTGCACCGAGTTAGTATTGACTCTAAAATTTTGCTGGTTTTCTTGCAGACCTTGAATGCTCCCAAAACAGACCAGATTTATTGACCTGGCTTGCACCCTCCTACCCTCTGATATCCACAGAGCCTGCTGTGTATTCACAGGTCATCCTGTGTAAAGGGGAAAGTCAGCTTTTTCTGATACTGTGAAGGAGGGATGTCTAAAAGACCACTGAACTGCAGGTTTTAAATGTTTCCCTGTTCCAATGCCCCAAATTCAAATGAAATTAACAACGGTCAGTTTGTCAAGTTTTGTACAATCTTGTTAAATAAACACTCCTGAACCTTTTTCCCAGTGAGGCATCCGCTAACAACAGCTAACTCAGCATCCATCTACATCCTGCCTCTTCTCTGAGATCTCTCCANGACAACGGTCAGTTTGTCAAGTTTTGTAAAATCTTGTTAAATAAACACTCCTGAACTTTTTTCCCAGTGAGGCATCCCCTAACATCAGCTAACTCAGCATCCATCTACATCCTGTCTCTTCTCTGAGATCTCTCCAGTCAGTAAAAGTCCGCCCAATGTTGACTATTGTCTTATCACTTGCTCTGTTCCTTTATTTCTTCTCCTCTTTTCCTCTGAAAATGTCTTTCGTCTCCTTGACAAATCATCTACAGTGAGTTTAAAACAGCCAGTGAGTTGATATCCGGTTGCTAGCGTGTGACATGGTGTGCAAAGCTAAACTCAGCTGTAATGTGATCCTCCAGGCTGGAACTCAAAGTTGTAAAGTATGATTTTTCAGCCTTGGGACGCTGCAGGGCAACAATGGCTAAGGAACTGTGCACAATGAATGTCAGTGTGCCAGCAAAATGAGTCAGGCACACATTTCTTAAGGTCGGAAAGTTACATAGAGCTATTTTAATGATCCATTCATTTCAATCAGGTGTGATGGTCCAGGTTAAAAATCTGAAACCTGCATAGAGGACTGAAATTATACGTCCCTGCTGTAGACTGTCCTTATGAAAGAATTAGTCCTCTAGGCTAGGAAAATCTGTTTGACCCTATTCCAATTTCTTCTGGTGAAGAACCTGAAGTGGCCATCTATGTAAACCCCAACATCCCCTGTAAAGGGACCAGATAACCACTAACAGAGTGGGAGACGCCCGTCTTGAGCCACATAGGGACCTATTTTTACTGCTTTGGGAAGCAATTCTTAGCAAATATAGCATCAAAACTTTGGTTTGAGTTCATATAAGCAGCATTATGGAGGTCTTTCAGGTATCTCCACCCAAGAGGATACCCTATGGCAGACCCAGAACACGGTGGAGGGTTTATAGATCCCTTCCGGTCAGGGGATACCTTGGGATGTTCCAAGAAGAGCTGCAGAGTGATGACGAGGAATGTCTGGGTTTACTTCCTGAACCTGTAACTGGATGGGCGTTATAAATAAAATAATTGCCTGTAATGGTGGTAATCAATGATTTTCAGTCAACTGAAGCATCTGAATGTGACTGTTCCGAAGTTCAAGCTGTTCATGTTTCGTTTCTTCACTTTGTGGGTCTTATCAACCACAAACCAGACAAAGCTTTGTATCTACAGCCAAAAACAAGTTGTTGACCTGATTATGGATATGAAGCGGCGGTACATCAGTTTAGCATAAAACACACGCTGCATTTCCAGTGTGAAGCTGACTTAAATCTGTCCTTACCTATTATTCACCCCTAAAACGTTCTTCTTTAATCCTTTAGTAAAAGTTAGCATCTTATTATTGTAGTTTAACTTCTGACCTGACTAACCTTGTAACAGTACACCACTTTATTAGCATAAAGCAGACACACACTCAGTTACTGATGGGTTTTTCACCACATTAGATGTATTTTTGAGACTTTACACCCTTAAATTGGAAAAAGACAGGGCATTAGGGAAAATGCTAACAGTGTTAACCCAAGTTACTTCATGTTGTGTTCCTTTTATTTGATTTCAGCTTGAACACATCCAGTCTTTCATTTAAAATCTGCAACAAAGCCAACAAAAAGCAACTTAGAATAAAAAAAAAAACATATTTCAAAAGGAGGATTACTAACAGAAAAGCTCAGAGATTTCACAGCAACGTATGCTGCCTTCAAAACCACATCTTTTCCAGGGAGTTGTCAACGTAACAATGAAGAAGCACATTCTGCTACACTACAGCAGCATGGCTGAGGAAGACGAGGGTACTGCCTGCAGCCCTGACCTGCCCCAATACAGAATGTTAGAGGATGTTTAGAAACAACCACAGCCCCAAACTTCAAGGTGTATTTGCAAGAAATAAAAGAGGGAAAATGACACCACAAACTCTTCTTCAGTTTTAATTGCTGTTGGAAGGAATGGCATCACTATGAGTGGTAAAAGTTTTAGTCTCCCAGCTTATTTGGAAAAATAGACATACAGTATATCAACAGAAATACCTGAAGCTGATGAGAGAACATAGAATATTTCAGGTTTGTTTTATTGTAAGAATATAAAAAGTAATTTAGTAATAACAACATCTGTATAAGAGTTAAACTGTGTAAAGTCTTCGGTCATGTTCGATTACATTCCACTAATGTTGTAATGAATTACAGTAAATAACCGTTAAATACTGGCAGTCACACTGTCGGTACTATGCAGTCAAATTCTTTTACGGTAAGTTTTTAATCATTAAGTTGGAGCTGATCCACAGAAACGCATTAACTCTGATTCAGGGAGCTGGTTTCCAGGAGCGAACAATGAGTGTGTGTGATGTTAACTTCAGCTTCAGCCCTGGACGGTGGTCACCACACCCTCAGCGCCCGATTGTTCTTGTTCAACACATGTTGCTCTGATGCAGCATCCGGGTATTATACAGCAGAATGAACCCACTGGTGACTGACTGATTAATCTGGCTGGAATTTACGTGAATTGTAACTCGTCGATGAGACGATAACCTGCGTCAGTGTGTAAGCTGTGAAGTGGGGATGACAGGAGGATGTGCTATGTTTAGAGGCTACGTTAGATACTACGAGTGAAGTAGTAAAATCCAACTCTGGTATCAGTGATTTTCTGCTGCAGAGAAAACGGGAAATCAACTTTACTTTGTGCTTCCAGTCAGGAAGATGATGCCTGAACTTGAGCTATTTTTAACTCATTTTAACAAGTTGTTGTACTCGGGTATTTTTAACAAACAGCTTATTTTATACACCTTTATTAAATTCATATAAAAAGATGGTTTTACCAGATATCAGATAAATGTTCATTTCTTTCCAGGGAATCTATTCATCTCTAGATTTATACACATTGGTATGGATTTATAACAGCTTGAGTGGAAAATTTAGTCACATATAAAAGGACTTAACTGTGAAATTCCCACTTCTTTTAGGGTGGTCTTGGTATTAGATTTGCTGGCAATATCAACAACATAATCATTTCAGTTCAGCTTTGTTTGTATAGCACCACGTCACAACAATGTCATCTCAGGACAGACAAATCAGTTCTAACCAGTTCATAATAAATACCAGCCTAGTTGAGGAAAACCAACAGATTATCTTCCATCCAATCCCCCGTCCTGATCATGTAAGGGGTGACAGTGGGAAGGAAAAACTCCCTTTAAACAGGAAGGAAAAACCTCGGGCAGAACCCGGCTCAGGGTGGAGAGGACAGCATCCTTATCCCGGNTTGGGGTGGAGAGGACAGCATCCTTATCCCGGGTTTTTCTTTCTTTTAGCGTAATTAAGTGATCAGAACCAGAAACGTCATGATAATTTCAGATAGTTTATTTTTATTTGTTTTTTCTCCTTCTGAGTGAAAAGAGAAGTAGGAAGGTTAAAAATGAGAATGTCCACGCCTGCTAACCATACATCTGTTCCTCTTTGTTCTTTCTAACATCACAGTTCTGACTACTAAATTTACACTTTAGATTTCACACTTTTTTCATCAGGGCTCGTTTTAAACCCTGATGTCATGCTGAAGCAGGCAACCAGAGAGCTTGTTTTGTTTTGGCGTGGCGGCCACGGCAGCATGCTGGATGTAGAACGAAGCATTATGTAGAAAACACATGTCGTCTTCTGATTCAGGAACAGATGATACACAATCCCCGTGTGCACCAGCTGCTAGGAAAGCGTCCCCTGGTTAGGATGTCAGGATTCAGCTTACCTGCTGGAACGATGACCCTCTTCTCCTCCGTGGTGTTGCTGGGTGGGGTGGCGGTCTGGGGGCTAACCCGAGGCTCCGCATACGAGGCCTGGTATGGCATCGAGGCCCCGTCGTTGCTCATGTGTCTGGAGCGTTTGGTGACGCTGCAGTCTACTGGGGACTCCCGGCTGGAACAAAGAGGGTTTGGTCAAAGTGCTGTTGAGAAATAATTTGACCCTGTTAGATGTTTTCTAAACATTTCATTATTCAGTTTTAGGCAGGAAGGAGTTGCCACTTAAAGTTAAGACTTTACTGTAGCCTCTGTTTTCTGACAGATTCAGTTTTACCTGCAAAGTTAGTTTTGTAGT
Organism: Melanotaenia duboulayi; assembly: GCA_026261665.1. Lineage (NCBI taxonomy): Eukaryota > Metazoa > Chordata > Actinopteri > Atheriniformes > Melanotaeniidae > Melanotaenia > Melanotaenia duboulayi. Next base: position 4,504,549 of record CM047980.1, on the reverse strand, counting down.
ATTTTCTTTAAGCAGGAGATAAATTGAAGATTTTTAGTGGAAAACAGTTGCAAAAAGTACATAAAAGTACAAATACTGTTACACCATGCATAGAAAAGGAAACANGTTTTTTTGAAGGACTGCAAGTTTAACTTCATGCTGCACTAAATTAAAATAGTTTGCACCACAACAAATGCTGTTACACCATGCATAGAAAAGGAAACATGCTCACCTTGCAGGGTTAAAGTACAATCTGAGTAAATGTGTAGAAAATACAACTTGCCAAAAAAAATGTCTGTTTCTTTAAATATTTCTAAATTTAAAAAGCAGCTCCAGTTAGTTACAATTTTTCATGAGGTCTGAATCGTTTTAACAATAAACTTGAGAAACTTAAAAAATGTGGTAAATTTATTTCACCCAACAGATANTGTTTTAACAATAAACTTGTGGTAAATTTATTTCACCCAACAGATACACGGACATGGCATTATGAATTTATATCTAAGCAAAAAGATTTTGTACAGCCAGCAGTTCAGGACTTATCAAAACGATAATCAAAGGGAGAAAGCTGCGTAGCATGCTCTGCCGTTCCTTCTTTTTCTTTTTCATGAGCAACTTGCACAAAATATTTTATGTCCAAGAAACAAAGTCCTATTTATTATTATATTATCAACTGTTGTTATTACATTTTCTAAAGGATTTTTGTTTATTATTAGTGCTAGACCAGCTAAATAACATTCAGCTAACACTACAATACATACATTTTTTACTTGGCCAAAGTCATAACTTTTTTGGCAGGTCTTACATGAACATTTGCTACAAATGTGCATTAGAAAGTCTAAAAGTATCAAAATAGTCATTGTGATGTGAAAATGTGGTTTAATTCTAAAAGCATTAGTGTGCATGTAGCAGGTGCACATGAGCTGAATGTTTTCTAGTTTGTGCACGCATGTGTACCTATTTAAGACCTCTGCTCAAAGGTCGCCTGTCAGGTCATAGAACATGATGCAATCATTATTTCTGTAAAGACAAACTGATAAAGTGAAGCAGGACAAACTTAGAGAATCTAATGGATTCTAGTTTCCCTTTAAAGACGAGGTTTCCAAAATGGCTATTTTGGCACAGTTTGGCCATCTCCTCTCAGTGTCCTCCGTTTGGGGGACCTCAGGTTTTCCAAAGTTAGAAAAGAACTAAACCATCAGGATAACACGTGGGGATTTAAAAAGATTAAACGAGCAAAACACAACAATGGACAATAAGTAAATAGTTTTGGGAAAAACCCAGAGTGTCGACACAGACCGTGGAAGTTACATCGTCCAGGAATCCTTCTACCCCCCTCTTTGTTTCTCTCTTTGTCCTTGTCCCTGGTCATGACTCACCTGGTTCCATTGACGTGTTCGCCTCTCTTCCCATGGTTTTGGGCCACTGACCCCACCCACTCCGGCTCTGTGGGCTCGGGACTCTGTTTGGAGGTCTGGCTGAACCCGCCAGGTGACGTCATCTCTGTCTTCATGTGCATGGCCGGGGCTGCGGTGTAGGACGGCTCGAAAATGGGCTGATCCTCACTCACCACAGACAAGGCTTCCTGTCCAACAGAGAGACAGCCGTCACTGGGGGCCATTAATGAGCTGCAACCCTGGAAAGTCCTGCACACGAGCAGTTAGGAATGACAAGTCTGCAAAATCAAACTTTTTATTTAAGATCTGAAATCAAACCTGGCATCATAATTCCTCAGAAACAGATTTCCATTTTTTTCTAAAAGTCTGAGTGAAGAAGAAAAATGAACAAAATGTCGGGACATATTTGTCTCTACCGAAGATGGAAAATAGGATTTTTTGTTTTCTTTAAGACAAATTATTAAACTTTTTTTTCTTTTAATAAATATTATCATAGAAAATTGTGCATTTGTTTGGGTCTATTTACATCTGTGGATGAATAAAAGAGTGCATTTACAGTAACAGGAAGATGAATGTGGGGTTCAGTCTAAATAGATTACAGTGTGTATGGAAATACAGGAGCAGTTCAGGAATGTGGCTCTGTTTATGTTTTTAATGCTTTTAGACAACAATAGAGCTCTGCGGTGGAGAGGAAAAATACGTTGGGGGAGACTAAACTAAAAAAAAATAAATAAATAACCAGACAGTTATTATGAGACCTGCATTTAAAACGTGTTGCTTCTACTGATGACGAAAATGAGGACCAGCAAACAATGCAGATTTAAAGCTCGCTTTGAGACTGGTCCAAAACAAAGCAGCAGCTGCAAACATCTGGATTTTAGGTGTTTAACTGAACTTAGTCCTTTATCAAACAGCCCTGCAGACAGGAGCGTTTATCAGCTCTGACCCTGATGGGCACTGATGGGAAAACGAGACCTGTGAGGGAACTGGAAGCTCAGTCCCAGTCTCACTGTGGGGCCAATGGATAAAGTTGGGATTTTGGCTTTTAGCTTGTCTGGTTGGAGGTTAGTGGGTTTGGTTCTCAACCTCTCACAACATTCAGTAAAAGACCTTATTTTTTGTGATGGGAAAGAATTTGTTCCTGCAAGTTTACCCATGTTTAAATAAAGATGCACTGTAAACCTGTTTTTCCTTTCCACTGCCCTATCCATGCTCGGGTGGGAGAATGAATTGAAGATTCAATGTAATCCACTGGTTTTCCGTAGCCAAGCTTTTTTAATGAATTGGCTTGTATGAATGCAGTTATCATAAACTGGACTAATGTGGATTTCTTTTATTTGGATCTCAATAAATTGACTCATATATTTGTTGTGAGTAAAGCTGAGTTGTATTAAGTTAAAACTTCTTGTTTCTAACAATCATAAATAAATATGTTAAAATTATGTGTTCATGGGGACAAAGTTTTATTGACCAAAGCACTTTTTGTTCCCCTAGAAAAAAAAGATTAAATCTAATCATTGAAAAAAGGGAAAACAAAGAAGAAGATTGTCTGCAGTGTGTTGGTTCATCCTGTTGACGCGGACACAAAAATCCAATCAATACCTGATTTCTGGAGTTTTCAGATAATTNTATCCTGTTGACGCGGACACCAAAAATCCGATCAATACCTGATTTCTGGAGTTTTCATTAGATAACTACCATGATCCAGTTATGAGAAATCGGATTAACACCCCTCCTCTAAATACTTTATCTGTGTATTTTTTCCATCTGCACATGTGAAAACACGGCGTTGTTTCTGTGTTTTTGCTGTCTTCCGTTAAAAAGTCACCGCAGGGGCAAAGACGATGGCGTGCAGCAGCGGGACTTCGAAGTATAAACATGTTTGGTTCATTTTGCTGCTTATTAGCTCCCACAGTCTTTTTAATTAAGAATTAAGGTTAATGCATTTTATCCATCTGTAGTAGATACAGATACAGTGGGCTGCCACATATCCGGAGCAGTTGGGGGGTTAAGGGCCTTGTTCGAGGGCCCCTCACTGGTTCACCTCTGTTGGCACCTCTGTTGCAGACTTCAACCCGGGTCCTCCAGACCCAGGCCCAACTCTGTACCCACTAGGCAAAACTCCCATCAGCAGCCATCACCGTGGGAACCACCGAGACTGGATGTTTTGAAAATGACACGTTTTTACTGTGAACTCATTCCCAAAGAAATCCAATAACAGACTGGAAAACGTAGACACGGGTGTTATAAAAACCGTCTGTCAGAAGTGCATGTAGATGCGTCAGATCGGGTTATTACAGTAATCTGATTACTCCCTCATATCTGATTTTGATATGTAAACAGCTTCAATCTTAAAACATTAACCACATACATATCTTACTTTACCAGACAAAGATATATAAACCTGGATCTCAACAAAGACCACAGGGCTCTGGATTTGTTTTCCTTCTTACATATTTGTTCCAGATTATCACAACAGCATAAACAAGATTATACGGCTCGGTCACAATTCCTCGTCTGGGTCCCATTCCTCCACTCTCTGCAGGGAAAAAGATGATTCTTACATTTGGGGAACATTTTGATGGCTAGTTGTTCATTATCTTCTCTAACATGTTGGATAAGGGTCAAAATGAGGAAGAGGGATTAGGCCATGTCCTCGAAACCTCTATGATCCAGAACACACTGGATCTACGTCCATTCTTATTACATTTTGTACAGAATAGTAAATTTACCTAAACTCAGTGTCGATTTAATTTAATTAAATAACCTTTGTTGATCAAAACAAGCATTTTTCCCAAAGCCACAGCTGAAAAAATTCAAATGAATTTGGTGTTTAGTAACACAGACGTCTTCTTGCAGCATGAAAATGAAAAAAAAAACACACAAAACTGATGATTAAATCTTTGACATTATCGGCATGTACTTCAATCTGATTTAGTTTCCATTACTCTCGTTTTAGATTAGACTGTTTGTCTTCTAGCATTTTAGCATAAATAATTATCTTTTCCAAAACCTCATCTGTTTGAAAGACTAAACCTAACCAGTGAACGGAAATAAAACCTGAAGGTGGTGGTTGGGTGTTAAATCTGGGAACTGATCTGACCCCAGGACAGACTTCAGGTTGGGTCAGAAATGCTGATATGGGGCATATCTGAGCATGTTTGAAGTTTAATGAAGATTTTTGTCATGTGAAGTTGGATTTATAACCGTTTTTATAAACTCTTTTGTGAATTTTGGTTATTCATCAGTAAAATTGTTTGCAGCAATAAACGCAGAAGAAAACAGGAATTCTAAGGAACATATTTCTCTTCCATACCGTGACATAAAATAAGCTTGGAGCTGTGTACATTTTCATAGCATATGAGCTGAATCATGAATAAATGTATGACTGCAAGATGGATATGACCCTTTGTTTTTTTTCATATTAATTAATTAAAGGTACCTTTATCTCAGTTTCACTTCTTTCTAGATTTAAACTGTAAATTGTTTTTAACTTTCTAAAAATAATTGGCTGTAAATGCTTTGAACTCAACATGAATCCTTTGAGTGATTCAAACCTTAATGCATGCTGAAGGCAAACGAGAGTCGCAGGATATGAAACCACTATGAAAAACACTGAGGAGCGAAGTGAAAAATCAACCGCTCACAAATGGTGTGAAGGCAGCCAGGAGGCTGTGTAATCACAAACAACATCAGTAACCTTAACCACACTTTTATGCTGTCGTTAGGCTCGGGGTTGCAGTTGGGAGGGTTGTTAGCTGAAGGTGGAGTCTAATTGAGATTTAACTCCAGCTTCCTGTGTTCTGCACTGATGCCCAAAAACACCCTAAGATGGCACAATCATCCCACGCACTGAGGAGGGCCAACATGGACCTGTTGTACTGTCTGCTGGTTAAATGAAGTGTGTGCATGTGCGAAGCGCCCACCGCGGTCCAAGCGGGTGCAGTGAATGTTTGTTTAGAGGAGCTGAGCATTGTCTTTGGGCCTCGTACGTCAGTACTGTGCTTTTTCAGTGGCCTACAGGAAACCAGGCCGCCATGTGCACAGAAACCTTTTGGCACAGGCCAAGGGAGAGGAAATGGTGGGGGAGTGGGGGGGCACACTGTTCAAATGTGGGTCACTTTAATGCTGGAAAACAACCCTATAGAGCTGCGTTGAGGGGGTCTGGTTTACTGGACAGAGTGCAGACTTGATTGAAGTGCCGCCATCACATTGTTCTTTCTTTGTGTTGTTTTTTTAGCTTAGTGGCTGCTCGTGCATTGTGAACCACATCTTAATGCATGGCACACAGTTTGGCATTTCCTCAACGCTGCAGACGAGCTGACAGTCAACACTGCGTGGGATTTTAGCAGCCTGCTGCTGCATCAAGTGTTTGCTGAAGTGTAAGAGGTTCATTTTTAGAAACGTGCACAGCTAAATGGTTTTGTTTGTTTGTTTGTTTATTTGTTTTAAAAAGCTAAACTTCTGTCTCACCTGCTTCACACTTTATTTAAATACACAGATGATGCCGTCTAAAACTCCTCATTGCTGCTCGTAATACTGAGCAAACTTGTGCAATCGTGTCTTGAAATGTGTAAAGATTAATAAAACTGAGTTTGCCAAATTCTAATGAGATTCAAAGTGAATATTTGGTCTGAGCAGCTTTTTCCTTCATCAGTCTCTGAACCCTCTTAGAGAAGCTTCCTGTCATTTCTTTAAGTGGTCTTCAGGAATAGTTCTCAAGACTTCTTCAAGGAGTTTCCAAAGCTTTTCTT
>CM047980.1:4087414-4102812 GCA_026261665.1 Melanotaenia duboulayi | reverse complement strand
TACTATTTACAAGTGGCTACAGTTTTGGTTTGTNNNTACTATTTACAAGTGGCTACAGTTTTGGTCTGTAGTTCAGGTTTATTGTTCATATATTAATCTTCTGTACAGTCCTCTGAGACAACTTGTTGTGATATAGGGCTATACAAATAAATTTGATTTGATTTGAGTTCAGTTGGTAATGAATTCCACAGCTTTGCACTTTTGTAGGAAACGGACTAAACGAATTTCTGCAGTGTGGAAGCTTCCGGGTCTGGTTGGGAATCATCTGCCAACAGGATTAGTTTCAATGTATCTGAAACTTTCTAAATATCATTTATGTAGAGAATAAAGAGTTTTGGCCCCAACACGGAGCCCTGGGGGACTCCACAATGTCCAAACACCATCACATGCTGCTGCCTTTTAGTTCAACAGCTCGGAATCCATTTCAGCACAGCTCCTCGTATCCCACACCGCTCCGATTTATTCATCAAACTACCACCATCAATCTGATTTATTCATCAAACTACCGCCGTCAATCCGATTTATTCATCAAACTACCGCCGTCAATCGATTTATTCATCAAACTACCACCATCGATCCRATTTATTMATCAAACTACCRCCATCRATCCGATTTATTCATCAAACTACCACCATCAATATCAATAGTGTCAAAGGCTTTCTGAGGTCAATAAATACACCTGCTGCAAACAGTTTGATCTACAGTTAGTAATTTCCTCTATTACATGCGATTCGTTTCTAAATCCGTACCAACAGTCTGATCTTTGTCGATAAATTTACCCGTCTTTTAATAAATAACTTTTCCAGGACTTTAGAAAAGTGTGAAAGCGGTGAAACGGCCTTTTGTAAACGGTAGTTTATAAATTGGTGTTTGTCTGTTTTGTGTTAACGGCTGAAAAATTCCCAGAATTCCAGTCCACTGTCTTACTTACTATATTAATCTAATTTTCTTCGACCAACATGCAGACATGGAGCCACCGTTTCTTGCTATTGCTCCTTCATCCTCCTCTTCAGGCACAACTTTAATTCCTCTCGCCAGCTTTGGTCCAAAGTTAACAACGAACTCACTGAAGCGACTGGTTACATCATTTATGTTGGATATTTTTTGCCAATGTCAATAAAATAACTGAAAAGGATATTAGACCCATAGTTTATAATACCATTTAATATTTTCCAAATCTCTTATGTTGCTTCTGTTTTCCTCTAATATTTACAATAATCATTTTCCTTACATGTTCTCATGTTTATTTTTATTAGAGCTTTAATACATAATCACTGTAAAAGAAGCAGAAAATCTGTGTGATTTCTTCTGCTGCTGCGACAAATCTTGTTTAGAGCTCAGTAAGTCATCAGCACATGGAAGGTGTAATTACCTGGACTCTGTTACAGCAGCTCCGTTCCTCAGTGCTTCATCAACACTGATACACAACCAGCTCATATATTACTTATATTACTCATTATTACTTACTTACATATTTACCTAAGCAAGATGAATGTGAAAAGAAAATAGAATAAAATTATATCAATAAAAGGAAAAGAATGAAATAAAATGATGTTATTAATCACAGAGGGAAATTGCATTGCTGTAATTATTCTTAAAATAATAGAAAAAAATTAAACACAACTACTACTAATAAAATAAAAGAAATAGATGGAAAAAATTTTAATTTGACCCCAGAATTTCGGCTTTCTTTTAGTCAAATAAAAACCTTTATTTACATCCTGAACTTCAGAAACAAAAACATGACCTTGTGCAAAGTAAATCATGACTCAGCGTTTCGTCTGGCTGTTGTGAGATGCAGGCGTGTGAGCTGCTTCACATTCACGCGGCTCCTCATGACGCCCCGGCTCAGAAATGAACCCACATTTGTACAAAGAGCCGTCGTCGCCCTGATGTTGTGGTTTGATCCTGGGAGGTGTTCTGGAACTGGACCGGTTTAAAAGTCAACACTTCATTAGGGGATCTTCTCTGAGGTTCACATGTAAGTAACATTTGCTCGTTTCATGTCAACACTGAGCCAATCAGATCAGTAACACGGCGTTTCTGTGTGGCAGAGCTGAAAATGGCAGCACACACACCTGCGTACAGGTTAATTCCTCTCAGGCTCTCAGCAGCGCAGACCTCCATGGACGGGCTGGTGTCAGCCTTATGGAGCATCGTCTGCCCCAGAGAGCACTTCGGACCAAACTGCAACCTGGATCGAATCTTTGCCCGGATGCACCACCGTCCAGAGCTGGCAGCCCTGCAGCTCTGCCCCTACTACTTCGACCAGGTCACCTACAGCCTCCCCACCACGTCCTCCCGGTGGGTGCAGCTCCTTGTTTCTGCACAGCATCAGATAAACGTGGCGTTAGCTGTGGAGCTCCTGTAACCATAATCTTCCTCCTGCTTGCGGCTTTTAGGACGAGCTCCAACCTCGCGCAGCAGCACTTCAACATCCCGCCAGGGTTACAAAGGAATCGGCAGCGCTACCACGCAGGCACTAACCGGGCCACCAGGCCAGAGTCTGGCATCAACTTGAGTCGGCTCTGTCAACTCCAAGACCTTCATACGGGCGGCAGCATAACCGCACGGGTGTTCCTTAACCTGATGTACGGCTACCAGGACTAAGAGACCCCTTGGTCTCATAGATGTTAATAAATTTAATCTTTTAAAGTTGGATCTTTACATGGAGGGCGATTTGTGTAAGAATGTTTTATATCAACAGCAGATTTAAGAAGGATTTTCCACTTTTCCATGATTTGGTTACCATGGAGACTTGTTCTATGCAGCTAACCTGTTATTTTCTTTTTAATTATCCCCTTTTTTCCTCATTCTGATGCTCAGTTGGACCTTCAGCAAGTTGGCTTCACCACTAGATGTGCTGGGTTGCTGCCCTGTGATTGGCTGATGAGATAATCGTGTTAACAAGCATGTGAACAGGTGGAGCTGGGGATTCATAAGTGTTTATATGAGAGAGAAGTAAAAGGAATATGATGATTAGATAGAGTGACGTTGCTCCACCTGAAGCTCTGATTCATTAAACCAGCTTTCAGATTTCAGCCTCTAACACACCTCAGTTCAGAGGAACATAAACATCTGGGGCTCGGCTCCAAACACCTGGGTCGAGGAGTAAAAAGGGACAAAATAACTTGCTGTATGTGGATTTCTTTTCATAAAAACAGTGACATTGTGCCATCAAACTGGCATTTAAGTGGAATAAAAATGAACCGTTATTATTTTACGTTTTGGTGAGGATGTTTGTGTCCTCTAAGGACCTGAAAGTAAATTAAAGTGTTTTTTTTTATTCAGATTTCATATTCTAAAAAGTTCATCTGCACATTCAAAAGAAAATATTCCACCTGAGGAGCTGAGGATGCTTTAAAAATCAATAACTGGTTAATAAAAACTTGTTTCCCGCTCTGACTGTCCAGCTGACGGCAGAAAAACAATCAACAATCTTATGGAAAACACCTTTAATGGATTTTTAAGTCTTATTTTCTTAGTGAATACATACAGATACAAATGTTCTATTCTAGCTGCAGTCAGGGCCAGGTATTTATAGGAACCAGAAGAGCACCGGTAGAAAAAACACACCCCTTCTCCTGGTTGTGTGGTCTCAAGGCTGAGACGGGGCTAATCTGATGTCCAGCCCTGCGCTGCAGTGAGTGAATTTAGTCCAGAAATCAATGCAGGGTGTAAATCCACAGATACACAAACGGAGATCAATAACACACTCGTGTGTGTGGACACCTTATTTTCCCCAGGACGTTGCCTCCTCTCTACTTGTAGAACTCGTGCTCCTGCTCGTCCTTCTTGATGACGGTCTTGTAAGCTTTTTCAAAGTCTTTGGCCAGGACGATGTACCTGTTCTCACGTACAGCCAGCATACCAGCCTGAGAGGGAGGGGGGGCAAAGTCATGTTTATTTTAATAATCCAGGCCAACAAACTGGAGAACATGTAAACAAACAGATGATTAAAGCTGCAGCTCACCTCCTGGCAGATGGAGTTGATGTCAGCGCCGGAGATTTTGTCTGGTCTGGCAACATCTGAACAGCAGCTTAGTCCAAATAACGACAAGAATCATGAGCCAAAATATGAAGCTAGACAGTTTATCCTCAGAGTGGAGGCTGGTGGAGGTACTTCACAACTCCAGCTGTAACAGAAAAACGGTCAATGTCTGCATCAAGATGGCTTCTGTCGTCTGTGATCACACTTTTAGCTAACCTGTTAGCTAAAGTAGCGCCGCCAGCTGAGCACACCACACCTCTGACTGAGGTGGGAATCTGCAGCTTGAGCGTGACGGGCTTCTTGCACAGCGCAGCGTTAGCCATGCTTTCAGTAATGCATGTAAACCTGTGGAGCACACTCCCGCTCGTAGGACCTTCAAACTCATCTAAAAGTTGCAAATCGGCTCCACGAAGGCGTTGCGGACAGACTGAACAGCAGCTTCTATGATCAGAAGTCCTGCTCAGCAGAAACGAGCCGAAGCTGCAGACCACTATCTGCAACGCTGACTGCGTCAGTGCACGCATTTCTGCAGGCAAAACCTTTATCTGNCAGTGCACGCATTTCTGCAGGCAAAACCTGGGACGCATCCCAGAATATCGGCCCCATCCCACGTTTGAGACCCTTCTGCTGAGGTCCCAATCTTACTAAAGGAAGGAGAAGCGACTCCGACGATAACTGAGCTCTGACCCTATCTCTAAGGGAGAGCCCGGCCACCCTGAGGAGGAAACTCATTTCAGCTGCTTGTATTCATGATCTGGTTCTTTCAGTTCTTTACCGACAGCTCGTTACCAGAGGTGAGGGTAGGAACGTAGATCGACTGGTAAATCCCAGAGCTTTGCTTCTGGCTCCAGTCCACATCACCACAGACGTTGCAGTGATCCACCTGTCAATCTCTCCTCTAGAGATGTGACGTTGATGAACGAATAGATTCTTTTGAACGGCTCTTTTAAATGAACGATGGAAACAAAGTCACAGCTGTGAGCCGTTCATTTGTGAGCCATTCGTTTTATATACAAATTTTCCACACCGCCTTCATCACGTTTGTGACACCATAGAAGTCTGACGTCCAAAACACTCCATTCATGAGAAGCATCTATGTTTCTGAACAACTCTCTGCCCAAACACTGAGTTCGATCCAAAATATTTACTGGAATGTGACTGCTCAGGTTTATCTGTTTTTATCTCTATTTTTCCCAGAATGTTTTAATCTTGTACGGTAGATTTTATATAGGAAATTTAAATTGTTTGTCATTCTTATATATTGTGAAATTTTGTAAGATATTGTAAGAACGAGCCAGTCTTTGGAACGGCTCTTTGAAAGGAACGGCTCCTCGAGCCACATTGATTTTAGCACCATTTAAAGTCTCCATCTTTAAGTCCGCTCAGGAATGTTGTGAAAGCAGCTAAATTCTGTTTGCAACTTTGACCAATCAAAGCGTTCCTCTGTGTTACCTGATACAACTGTCATCAAATTTATTCCCATCCTTCCGATTAGCAGCATGGGGACGTGTGCAAGATACATGTCCGTCCACGGATCTTTCCCAGAGTTCTCCATCAAAGCGGAACAGCAACATTGTGGTGGAAACAAACCAAAGTCGTCAACTAACAAACGTTCTCCAGAGGAACTCCGTCAGGAGGTCGATCACCCTGACGGAGGTTACAGCATTCACACAGCCGCACATGAACAAACATCCTGCACAGAAACGTAGCAGGAGGTGATATCAGACATCACACACCCTGACAGTTTAAACACACACACATCACATGAATGAAGGATACAGTCCTCCAGGTCCACCTCCTCAGAGAGGTTCATTTTACTAGTGATGGTGGAGAAGATGAGACGTTTCTGCCTGCGGTCGGGAAGCGGGAACTCGATCTTTCTGTCCAGACGGCCGGGACGGAGCAGGGCCGGGTCCAGGGTGTCGGCTCTGTTGGTAGCCATGATCACCTTTTGGGGGGGCAGAAATGAAAGACTTTCATTATTCATGTTCCAGGGAGGTACCCCAGCGGCAGGTAACCGAGGAGACGGAAACTGTACCATATTTAGGTTTATGTGTGCAGAAGATCAGGGATGAAATAATAACCACAGAAATGTTTAGCCTTTTGTTTGTCCCTTCATTTAAAAAAAAGATGAGTAAACGTCTCAATTCAGAGAGACAGACTTTCCTGGTGTCGATATTTCATGTTTTAGGTGTTTATTTCGGGTATTACTCGTAGGGTTTACTTTGTAAACTGAGAATAATCGTGTACATTACTGTCCATCGTGTACATGAACAACAACAACCTGAACCATCTGAGTTTTCCCACATTGTTGTCATGCACATGTACGGCGAGAAGAGAACCAGATCCGGATCCGGATCCGGATCCAGATCTCCACTAGCTCAGCCACACCGTCGCCAACCTCCTGTAGTTTGATTACATCTCAGTTTTACCTCTCATGCTACTTTTGAACTATCTGAGAAATTTCTGGAGTTTCTCTCTGTAGAAGTTTGAAGTTTGATGATTTGCTTGTTCTTTCTGGAGAATATCTGTATAATTTTACTACATATCAGTTTTATATTCATATTCCAACCTTTTCCAGTGTTACGGTAATAAATAACCTTTAGGCCCTGTATGTTAACAGAGTAGCTTCAGGTGAAAGATAATTATCAGAATTTATATGTGAGGTTATGAAAAGAAAAAAAGAAAAACAATTTTGAGGGATGTCACAAGTAATCATGGTAATAAACACTATGATTAATTGGTGGTAAAGATCCCTTAATATCATCACGTTGATAAAAGATGTCTGAACCTGAGCAGCTTGAGTTGCTTTGTTTTGGTTCCATGTCAGCCGAGGAAGGACGTTTCCCTCCTAACTGATGGATTAAATCATCCATGTCAGACGTCTTTGGTTCTAAAAAACATAAAAACATGAGCAAGGTGTCATGTGGCGCGCGGCTCACCAGCCTGGAGTAAACAGACCCACCAGGATACCCGGCAGCTTTGTAAATACTCCGTATGTTAACGTCACACTGAAATGAAATGTTATGGTGTCATTTGCGTTTTTTAACGGTGTACAGCTCTGGGTTGGCAGCACGAGACCAGCTCAGCAGCGTTCCTGCTCCGTAGCACATCCCAGACATGAGGCCACGTTCCCTTACTTCCACTGTTCCAGGATCATTTCTGTGTCCACAGAAAGCAGCTGGAGGTTTTCCAGCTTTCTAAAAAATGTTCAAGTTTCCACAGAGAAGCCTCCCAAGTCCAGGTCCTGGTTCAGGTCCAGGTCCTGGTCCTGGAGCCTTTCATCTGTTTTCTCGGAGAGAAATCCAGGGTTCATATGTGGGATTTATTTATTCTTTGTTTCTATATTATTTTGTTCTGTCCTGAAGCCCGTTGAGGAACGTTGGTGTGATTTTAGCCGTCTGTCCTGACGGGAAATTAAATAAAATAAAGGTGATCATTTCTTTGACAATACCAAGAACATTTAAAATCGCGACATCCCTAAACACGAGGAAGGTAAATATGTTTTGTGTTATAAAAAAATGCATAAAATAAAAAATATTAAAAAACAAATGGAGCTCCGACCCAGAGGGTTCACAGAAAAAGCGGTTCTTCCTCCGAGGCTAAAACCTGAATAACTGATGAGCATCAGCCTGGCGTCTGAGCGCTGCTGGATGTGTAAACAACTTCCGGCCATTTATTTATTTTTATTTAATAATTTATTTGTATTTGCATTTTTAAAATTATTTGGTCATTTAATATTGTTATTCATTTTTTTCATATTTACGTTATTCCACTCCGTCTTTTCTTTTTTTGTATTTACTGTATCTATTTTATTTTTAAACAACTGTAAATAACTTATGAGCTGAGGTTTTGATGAGTGACAGTACGAGCTCGGCGGACGCTCTCTGAGCAGAGTCGACCGGCTCACGTGCGGACAGATGCTGCAGCCATGCAGCAGCTGGACTCACCTTGACGTTGACGTTCTGGTCAAAGCCGTCCATCTGATTTAGCAGCTCGAGCAGGATTCTCTGCACCTCCCTGTCAGCTGCAGGACAAACGTTCACAGAGACTTCGTCAGAGAAAAGCCTGACCTTCAGAGAGAAGACGTAACATCTTAGACTTAAACCGCACCTCCGGTCTGAGCATCAAAACGCTTGGTGGCGATAGCGTCAATCTCATCGATGAAGATGATGGCGGGAGCATTTTCCTTTGCCAGTCGGAAGACGTCGCGAACCATTCGAGGACCTTCACCCAAATATTTCTGAACAAACTCGGAGCCCACCACACGGATGAAAGCCGCTGGAGACAGATTAGAATTTATTTTCTATTACTATCCAATCTACAGGTGCATCTTAACCCTTCTACAAGCAGCTCAAGCTGATATGAAACAGCAAAATAGCAACTAAAATAAAAACTTTTAATCCCAGTCGGCATCAGACATGATGTTTCCCAGCTGTCAGACTGGGAGGTAAATGATGTAAAATGAATGTATGAATAGATGTAGCAGCATAAAGGTCGACCAGAAGAAGAAACAGAATTTATTACTAACAGAACTTTGTAGAAATAACACACAGACCAACAGTAACCAAACCTTTTCTCATCTCATCGTTCTCTCAAGTCTTGGCTACTAAATTAATCTAAATTAAAACCCCCACGCTAACGTAACATAACAGCGAGCAAACGGCTGAATTTCCTGCATCGGCTGGAGTCCAGAAAAAATGTCAAATATTACGACTTTTCTTCCAAATGAAATGCTGACATTAAATTAAATGAATAGTTTTAAACTCCTACGACAGCAAGATTAAAAACAAAATGTTAAATCTGATACTACACAAAATACCAAAGTAAATAATACATTATTTCAAATAAATAAACAGGTAAAAAACATCATAAAGGTTAAAATCTTTAAAAATGANATACTACACAAAATACCAAAGTAAATAATGCATTATATCAAATAAATAAACAGGTAAAAAGCAACGTATATAAAGGTTAAAATCTTTAAAAATGTTCAGCAGGTCTGTTACT
Source organism: Melanotaenia duboulayi (assembly GCA_026261665.1). Classification (NCBI taxonomy): domain Eukaryota; kingdom Metazoa; phylum Chordata; class Actinopteri; order Atheriniformes; family Melanotaeniidae; genus Melanotaenia; species Melanotaenia duboulayi. Next base: position 4,093,811 of record CM047980.1, on the reverse strand, counting down.
TAAGTGATGGACAAAAAAAAAAAATACCGACGTTTGATGATTTCATTGCAGCTTTTGTGGTGGACAATTCTGATCACCAGAGGTTAAAAAACTCGAGTATAAAAAACATGTGAAAAACACACTGGATAAAAAGAGAATTAATTAAGGTTTTCGTTTGCTGTAAAACATAATTATTCAAACGAAGAGAAAGAAAGGCTTGGCTTTTATCAGTCTGTGTAATGAATCTGTAACAGCTTCGCTTCTGTTTCTGAACGATGGAAATAAATCGATGACATTTAATTTATTCAGATGTATCAGTAGATTCCTGAAGGAACATGATGCTCATCGCATGCAGCAGCACACGGGACTCACCTGTTGTATGATGAGCCACAGCCTTGGCCAACATGGTCTTCCCGCAGCCTGGCGGTCCATACATGAGGACACCCCTCGGTGGGTCGATCCCAATCTGAGGAAGAAACCAGGAAGGACACGTCAGTCTGAGCGCAGTCTGACACACTGCTTATTTTTAATAAATATGATTCTATTATCAGAAGCCACTGAGCAGATTTATGCTATTCGGCCCACTTTGGGAACAACTGTGGTGTTTTTAAACATTTGTCAGACCTGTTTATAGAGCTCAAAGTGTGTGAGAGGCAGTTCCACAGCTTCTCTGACTTCCTGTTTCTGAATGTCCATACCACCGATGTCGGCGTACATCACATCTGGCTTCTGGTCTGGAGGCAAAAAGAAGAAGTTCAGTTAAAAGCAGCTGAGCCCCTCACGTGCGCTCCGGGTTGTGGCGCTACGTTAACTGGAGAAGCGGCCCGAGCGTACCCGACGTCAGCATCATGATGCTGCTGTCCGCTTCGGGAGGCAGGACGTCCACCAGCGCGTTGCTGTGCTTGTGAAGGGCCACCGAGGCGTTGGGCTTCAGCAGCTCCCTGTCGATGGTGCTCAGGATGCGCACGTAGTAGTTGGAGCCTGAAAAGGAAATAAAGCTGAAAAAGGAGGAACTCCGATTCACAGCAGTGAATAATTAAACACCACAACCTCTCCAGGTTGCTCAGAAGAATCTGATGTGAGAAATGGTTGATGCACCCGCTGCTACGCCATGAAACGATGGTTCTCAGCTTCATTTTTCATCTCTGCTAGAAGAACGGTTAAATCCAGCATTTCCTGTTACACAGCCACGGTCATGATTTCAGTTCAACTCACTCTGAACATAAATCATTCAGGCTGAAGCAGAAAGGCTCATCTTGAAGGTCATGAACGTCTAAGTCTTCCACTGCAGGTGCGTTACTCTGTAATTATTTATGAGCAGCTGCTTCATCGCTGCTGCAGTGAGTTTTTTATTTTTCAAAAGCTGTGAGTCAAATCTCGATGTTTCTTTTGACAGACGTCCATGGAATCTGAATCCTTACGGTTTCCACAGAACTTCCCAAAAACAAATAAATCCTTTAAAAATGCAAACATCTGGCCGAGATTTGACTCCATCAGACGGCAGAAGTTTTTTAATCTAAAGGAAACTCCAGAAAGCAGACGTGCTGTAAAACCATTGTTTTCTAGCTTGAAATCCAACATGAAAACACAAACTGCTTCTCAATCAGATGCAGGAAACGGCCTGATGCTGCTGCAGGCAGCAAGTTAAACCAGACTTATGATCCCTGGACTAAAGGGGGTAACGAACTATGTGATTAGTGGTAGACTTAATGAAAGCTCTGCCGTTCTCTGAACTTTCTGAGGAGATGGGAGTTCTGCGATGCTGGCGCGGTGAGGCGTTATAGGGCATGTTTGAAGTCCGACAGGAAATTCTGGTTTCTAAATCAAATAGAAGCAAAATTAATGATGAAACTGATCCATTCGAGCCACATACTTAGAAAGCTGAATTAATTAAACCTCCAGCTGTGAGTCAGAGCTCCTGGCAGCTCTTTCTTCTTGTTGTTAGTACAGCAATAAGCAACCGGAGCCCAAACAACACTTTTATTCTTTTATTTATTTTAATAACAATTATTCTCTTAATTTGCTTTTTAACTGACAGTTTGTCTGCACGTTGGTCCGTAAGCCATCATTTGTGCCATACATGAATACAGAGCAGCTTCGTGTTGGTTTTGTTGACTTTGGCGCCTCCTTCAGGTTGGACTGGCGCTCTACTGGTTCCTGTTTGCCCTGTGAGCATTTCTGACACAGACACATCTGTATTTTTTACAAAATGAACATGAAGCCAGCTCCTCTGGGGTAGAGACTTCATTTTTATAGAGTGGTGTAATTTATTATGAGCCTGCTTAGAAGGTTTTGCCAAGTGTCTGACTTTAAAGACTATAGTTTCACTATAGTATAATAATAATTTTTACTTCATCTTTAACCATCTCTGGGGGACAGGGTCCAGGATCAGGGGCCTCTGTAACCACTAGGTCCATTTAAACTTGTTATATAAATTTCTCCATNTCTGTAACCACTAGGTCCATTTAAACTTGCTATATAAATTTCTCCATATAAACAGAAGAAGCTGATGCGTCCTGGAACAGTTTCTATACTCCAGCTAGAGAAATGGGGTATGTCAGCTCAAGAAACGTAGAACTCCGTGTTTTACTGCTATCTTAATGTAATGGTTTAACTTGCATTTACTGCCTGCAGCAGCATCAGGCCGTTTCCTGCATCTGAATGAGAAGCAGTTTCTGTGTTTTCATGTTGGATTTTAAGCTAGAAAACAATGGTTTTACAGCACGTCTGCTTTCTGGCGTTTCCTTTAGATTAAATAACTTCTGATGGAGTCAAATCTCGGCCAGATGTTTGCATTTTTAAAGGATTTATTTGTTTTTGGGAAGTTCTGTGGAAACCGTAAGGATTCAGATTCCATGGACGTCTGTGAGCTGAACCCATTCAATCCTAGTCAACATGCAGACGTTCAAGTCTTGGCTTTCAGGAGAAAAAATATTGTTATTGAAACAAACACACAACAGAAACTATTTCCATGTTTCCACTTTTTCCTCATTTCCAGTTCTTCCTGCTACTATTTACCTGCTATCCTCACTAAACTGACTCCAGCTCAGCTGCTTTGTGGCGCCACCGTGCATCAGAAACGTCTTCTTGGCGTTTCTGAGCCACCCCCCCCCCAAAAAAAAACTAATTTTCAAAACTTAAAAACCAAAAAACAGAATATGGAAAAAAATTAAAACATAAAACGGATTTCATAGGGCCCTAATAAAGAGTAACCTGTCCATCACAGAGCTACACACTCGCGTTTCTGAGTCACTGGTGACGACAGAAGTGATGTAGCAGAGTTTTAAGGGTTAATGTTACCTGTGGTGGAGCCAACAATAGCAGTGTTCTGGTCAACGGCCTCCAGGAACTGGCCAATGACTAGAGGGATGCTCTGTATCCTCTTCACCTCCTCCTGAGCGTGCAGGAACTCCTTCTTCAGGTTCTTCTGCTCATCTTTGATGTACTCCTCCTGCACCTCCAGGAACTCCAGCTCCTGCTGCAGCTTCTGCAGAAGAAGACGAGGAAGCGTGAGAGCCTGCTGAAGGTGAACACAACCCCGTAAAATGTTTTTTCTCTTTGAACTGAAGCAGCTCTTCCTGCTGGACGTCAGGGACCCGACACTGACCTGCTACCACGTGATTCTAGCTAAAGTTCTGCACACTGGCCCTGGTTACAGGATGTTTTCCATTCAGAATGAATTATTCTGAACTAAAGTATTCTCCTTCGCGTTTACATGGAAATAGTCTGAACTGAGGTTTACATGAAAAACACGTTTAATTGCCTTTATTTAATTCTGCTTTAGATCTGGGGGTTGGGAGGGGTTCTGACTGGACAGGGGGCGGACGTGACGGTTGTAAACAAACTCCACTTCCTGCTTCTTTTCTTTTCATCTACAACATGAAAGACCAGCGAAGGACGAGAAGGGAGGTAGAGTACCGTATCGTCATGGTGACAGGATAACGAGCATGCTCATAACAACCAGAATTAATTTAAAGCGGAATGAAGGTAGACATAGAAAAATTATTCAATTCAGATTTAACATCACAATAAACCACCACTTACTTTGGATTTAAGTTTAATTTGGAATGGCTATTTTCATTCAGAATTAGGCGTTTTGGTGGTCACTTTAAAGAGGATTTTATTTTTATTCTGAATTAAAGCGAAATTAAAAGTCATGTAAGCAAGGCTAATGATCCATTAGAGATGTTTGATCTTTCTCCAGGCCAAAAACATTAAGAAAAATCATCAAAACAAAGAAAAATAAAGGATGTTTGTTTTAGTTTTATTCACAGTTGTAAAAAATAAAAATCTTATTAAATGTTATCAGTATCAATTTCCTAACTCTGACTTTGATTTAACTTTGATTTAATCATTTTCCTTTCACATGAACATCGTATCTTATTTACTGAGACACTGCACTCAGTTTTATTTATTAGAAATCCGCGTATGGAAAACAGCTACAGCCTTGGTCCAGGAACACACCTGAAAGCTCAGTAACTTGCTCTGTTTTGGTCGGTTTAAAGCTTGTTATGAACTTATTTAACTTCAGTCTGTAAATGCTGCTCTTATTATGATTTTTTACATCTGATTTCTTGTTTTATTTAAATGCTTTACTGAGTGCTGTGTTCGTGTACAGACTGCTACAGCCTGCCTTCTTGGCAAAGTCTCCCTGGAAAAGAGTCTCGGAAGACTTCCTAAATATAGGTTAGATTAATAAGTCAAAATCTGTTTTCTTACCAAACCAATTAAGTAAACAAAAAGTTTTTTATTTTATACTTGTAGACCTAGCTCACATCATTTTCTAAATCTTGTTTATTTGTATGCTGATAATTTTCCCGAACAGCCTCAAAACAAAACTGGACACCAGCTGCTGGAGTTTTAGGATAAATGTTGTCCCATTCTTGTTGGACTTGCAGTCAGTTACATGGAAAAAGTTGGCAGCACACACTTATATTAGTCAGTCCCATCCTAATGTTCATCTCGCTTTGGATAAAAGAGTCTGCTAAATGACTGTAGAATAGAATCTCTATAGGCCCAGTTTAGAAAAGAATTATTTCAGGGAACTTTATTAAAAAGAAAAAGAAAAATTCAATCCACGCACCTGATCAAACACAGGAGAAACACCTCAATTCATTAATGGGTCAAATGTTTAAATAACTGAGGTCAAGTTAATCTAACTCAGAAATGACAGCGATGAATGAAATCACAAATCAGAATAATACTCCTTCCATCTAAACAGATCATTTAACAGAAATAGAAAGCCGGAAATATGAAGAAAAAAGGAGAAAATCTCACTTAATGGCATTTTCACTATTTCTCTAACGTTTCTCTTTTAAATAAATCAAATTAGGGATTGTGGGGAGAATTATTATCGATCAGCTATGGATGCAGCCCAGATGGTTAAAACTATTAAAGACTTTAAAATGAAAAAGTGTTCCTTTGTTTGGAGCATCATTAGTAAAAGTTACAGCAGTCTGAAGTCTTGTGTACGCATAAATTATCATTGTTATTTTCATTTTTTATTTTTATGGAAAAGGTAAGTGAGAATTTTGGACTGATAGCAGAAATGAGACCTTGTATCTGGTATAGAGGTCCTCCAGGTCTTCTGGTTCTGGTGCCAGAAAGGATAGACCTGTCTGAGGCCTGGAGCTTATAATTGCCGGCATTTCTTCCTGTGAAGGCAAAAATGAGACAAGAATATGGATTAATTACAACTGTAGTAAATGTCTCACATCTAGTACCTGTATGTAGTATGGATATTTAAACATATGACACAAACTAAAGATCTGGTAGATTGCAAGGTCTATCACCACATTTAAACCACAATACACTATTACAAAATACATTGTATGTTGAATATCGAACCATTACTTCCAAAGATTTCACAAAGAAAACACTAGCTAACGTAGCTTGTTTGCCGGTTGCTAACTTTAGGAATTAACTTAAAACTTGACAAATCAAAACCGATATCCGCATTCCAACAATCAATAAAAACAACTCCCGAATGATTAAACTTAACTGTAATCAAGCTTTTGTTTTTTTTTGGGCTCAGAATAAACTTGGAGCAAATAATTGTTTTGTTAGCTCTGAATACACAAAAGAGTCGCTAGCAGCTAGCAGCTAACAGCTAACAGGCATGACATAGCAGCTGAACTGAGAATGAATTGGCAGGTTTACGGTTCAGTAGATTTAATGAACAATCTCGCAGAAAAAAAGTGCGACAAACACATACAGGTAGTAGAACTAAAAAACGAGGATTGAGAACGAGTAGGAGAAAAACGCAACTTTAATCAAAACAAAACAAATGTCACCAACTCTTACCGGGCTCTTTTCGACAGCTACCAAATCCTCCATGTTGTAATTTATCGACTCACGGACGTTCTGACGTAGTGCGCCGGTGTGAGGGTGTATGGGTAATGGAGTTCTTTTTCATCTC
>CM047980.1:4062807-4073329 GCA_026261665.1 Melanotaenia duboulayi | reverse complement strand
ATCCATCTATCCATCCATCCATCCACCTGGTCCTTTTTTAACCACTATGAAAAAAGTGTTTTGTTTATTTTGTGTTAAATCAAGAACTGACTTCTGACTTTCTGGAAGGAACGAAAACATTGAATCGCTGTTACCATAACAACGGCTCTATATCTCTCCCTCCTCCTCCTCCTCTTCATTCTCTATCCCTCTGCTGCAATGCATCACCCCCCTCCCCCCCTCCGCGTCCATACATGCGCCTCCCTCCCCCAACCTTCACCCGTCCCAAACTGTGATGAGCGCGGCATCGTTTCACCAACACACCATGCTTCTGGAGGTGACTGATTAGTGTCTTTGCGTGCGTGACTGAGTTCTGACGCCTGGTTCATTTCCAGGAGGAATCATGCTGCTCCCCAAAGCACATTTTCCACCGCGTGTCTCTTCTTGAAGGCGATGAAAGAACATACATATATATTTTTATTTCTTTTTTCCTTTGGTCCGAGACTAAAATTTCTCCGCTGGCGTGAAAAGCAGAGGGACTCCCAGCGTCCGGCCGCCTGATGGACTGCAGGATGAAAGCCGCCAACCTCTGACCACCGACGGGACGAGACTTTTCAAGGATAACAGATAAGGAGAAGCGCAGAGTTCGTCCTTTAGGAGGTGATGAGATAGAGGTGACAGGTAAACAACGCACGGACGCTGCGTAATTTTAAGGATTATGTTGAGAAATTCACCGCTGTGAGAGCAGTAGCTTGATCACTTTATTGGAGTTTGATCAGCTGAGGTCAAACACAGTCGCATCCGGCGGTTAATCCACTTCAATGCCGCACAGATTAGCGTGATTTTTCTTTCCCTAACCCCCCAAGCGGCGCACGGTGCGTGGCTTTCAAGCACTTGACCCATCTGAGCCGCGGAGGTACCTGTGCTGCTGCAGCATGCAGACATATGGCGCAAACTGCTGGTAACTAAAGCGGACTCTGTCCCCAGATTACAGCTCAGAGACATGAAGTTGGGAATCTACAGCGCGGGCTGTGCAAAGAAAGCAATAACCCTCACGTGAGGCAATAACGACACAAAGAGGCATTTCTTCCAAAGAAAGGTGGCGACCTCGCACTGCTTCCATTTCACCCACACTGTGGATCTGTGCAGCTCTTCTTCTGCTCAGGACACATCTGTATGAGGGGACAGACACATCAGTGACTTTTCCACATTTTCCACAAACAAGCTGCGTCTTCCATCTCCAGCATTCAGTTTCAGATCAGACTCAGACTTCAGTCTTCCTCTTGTTTTAACTGTTAACCACTGGCAGAAGCNACTCAGACTTCAGTCTTCCTCTTGTTTTACCTGTTAACCACTGGCAGAAGCTGTTACTGGGATTATCTGGTGCACTCAGCCTCAGTCAGGGTGTGCCACAGAGTAAAAACAGATTAACAAAGGCTCTTTTCGGAGTGACAAGAGGCTGAAACGTGAAACCAGGGCCAGTTCCTCTCTTAGGTAACTCTAGACGCTCTTACTCTGAGAGGTGGAGGGACTCTTTGAAGCTGCAGCTGTCAGGGCTTCCAGGTGCTTCAGAGGTATCACGACCCTCCTTCCAGCCCCTCCTGTATCAGTTGGAGACAACAGGAGAAGAAGAAGAGGAGGGTGGACCACACCCAGAGTCCCAGCAGAAAGCAGACCTCCTCCTTTTCCTCCTCTTCCTCCCAGACTTGTAGTTATAGTCAGGACGAGTCATTGCTCTGAGCTTTTCATCAACAGCTGGAACAACTGTTGTAGACCTGTGTTGTCAGCTTCTCTCTGTGTGTGTGTGTGTTTTCTGCTCTGAAGTGTGAGTGTGTGTTTTTGACGCACCCGTGAGACGCCGCCGCTCTTCTTTCCACTATCAGGATGTCTGCAGTGCTCGGGATGCTGCTGCCTCTGACCCTCCTGGCACTTCAAGGTGAGTGGGCCGTGGTTGTGTTGCCATGGTGATGCCACCTGGGCAGCACCTCAGCATGCAGGTGGGCTGCACACACACATCGTCGCCGTTTTTACACTGCTTTCTGTTGGATCACTGTTGGGTCTGTTTGGGGAGTTTCCTGTGAGCGTGTACAGATCCAGATGTGTGGCTCTCGGATTTCTGTCTAAAAGCCCAGCTGTTGGGTTACTTTTCGTTTTGCAGTAATGAGATGAGGCCATGTGGCAGCCTGGAAATTGGAGGCAAACGCAGCAGCTGCTGTGCATCTAAAATTCGAGGAGATTCCAGATTATTGATTCTCAGTGAGACATCAAGGCTGAGGTGAGGAAGGTAATGTAAGCGTGAGTTAGCCATGTCAGAGGCAGGAGAGGTGTTCTCTGAAGAGATGAGTCTTACTGAAAGGAGAGGATGCCCCTGCTCTGACAGCATTCAGTAAGTTGTAGGACGGAAGACTGTAGGACTGCTGCAGACCCAGACATCTCTGTGGGGACTCCAACTGGATTTGGGCAGCTGGTGGAGGTCAGCAGGTTGTAAAATAATCTTTGTGGTTGCTGGAACAGCAACAGTGTGTTCTGGGACCATCTTAATTCAAGAAAAAGTTCTATGACATTCAGTTTATAGGAACATAAAACAGTCGAAAGTAAGAAAGCTGCTTGTTGTTTTTGTCTGGAGAAGCTGAACCTCAAACGTGAAAGCTGGAAACGATGCTTAGTACCTGCACACCACAGTCGAATGGAAGTCTGTGCAACGGTCTCTGATACATGTGGACCTGGACATTAGAAAAACTGCCTCATTTCTGTGAAATTTCTGCTGAATCTGCTGGTTGCAGATCAAACCGATTCCATGTTTTCTAAACTGCTTACTGTACTTACAGATTACGATACAATGACAAATACTTTATTCCCCCTCAGGGAAATTTGTCTTTGGCTCGATGCTGTTCCCATTAATGCTTTTACTTGTATAATAAAGACACATTAACGCCTTTAATGTACTTAGTCTATATAAATTTTACACACAGTCTGTGAAATTATAACATCGTAGCTCTCAGTATGTGAACTATGATGAAATCGTTAGTGTATGACACTGTCATCTTACATTTATAACTATTTATGGAGACACAATTATGTTTTGAAGAAATGTACATATTTCATGTTTTCTGGTGAGACTGGACTGTGGGAGGCAACAGGCATTTATCACATGCATTATTTTCCATTTTGTTTTACACATCATGCAGTTTTAAGGGAGGAAAATACATAACACGTCACTTTAACGGTGTGAAAATGAAGACAAAAGGCTTAAAGTGGACGTAACCAACAAACAATGTGGCTCATGTGGTGTCGCCTCTGTTTGAACTACTTGCTCGTGTTTAGTAAAAATCATGACTTATCTTTTAAAAAAGTTAACTTTTTGTGGCTTTTCTGGTAAGTAGGACGATGCCCACCTCAGACACAGTGCTGAAACCTCCAACTGAAGTACTTTGACAGTTGTTTTTGGTGTAAAATGCTCAGTTTATATGCTGCATAGCCCGAGATTAACAAGCCAAGGCTGTGCACACATCATGCAAAACACTTCATCCAAATTCCCCTCCTGCTGGCATCCTGTTAGATATCACAGCTCCCTCCTTCATAGACTAACATTTTCTTCTTTGCAAGCTCAAGAAGCTCGTTATTCTGATATGAAAATATCCCGAATCTTATAATCCATCACTTTTAAGTTATTGGACATCATCTATCTACAAGAGAAGCCACTTGAGTGTCCTTTTAATTAATCTTTTAATTATCCAGTGATCTGCTCCAGATGTGATTGGAGGTGGCTGAACAAGGATGCAGATGTTGATGGATTCACCAGTTTCTGTAACCCAGTTAAAATTCAGTGTTGTGGGATTTATAGCAGAGAAAGAAACGGATCCATTAGAGAGATTTGTGGAGCACTTATCTCTGTCAGCCAGCTGCTTGTTTTACTCACCGTCTCAACAATATAAAACACAAACAGGTCCAAATCAGCCCGGGACTTGTAGTAAAAGGAGGTGGTGATGTGTGGGTGGAGCTGCAGGCAGCCGGGCTGGGGGAGCAAATGCAAAAAGGTTACGCAACCTTGACTGGGAAGAGAGGGAAGTTTGGTTTGAGGTCCAGTTTCTGCATCTGGATGCAGCGAGGACAAAGACAGAAAGCCAGACAGGAAATGAGATGGAATCTCACAAAAGAAGAAAACAGGGACAAAAGAAGCTTTATGCTTTTTTTTTCTTCTTGGCCACAGAAATCTGCATTTGCTACAAAACAAACTGGGATGAAATGAAAGGAAATGAACTTATTACTAAAATTAAACATGAACAAAGATGATCTGATGATCGCACCAAGCTTCCATAAACATGAGGGCAGACGATCATTTAGCACAAAACTCAATATTTCAGATTTGAAGATACATGTTAACAAAAATCACCCTGCATCCAAAATCTCACCCACATATAAGAAAAAAAACCTTTCTCCACTTTCAGTACTGAAGAAGAACTAATAACGCAGTGGTTAGAAGTTTGATCACGATTCAACTTTATATTGATTAAATTAGAAATGGTCCAATATTTGTTAATATCACAATTTCTGCCCCTACGCAGTTTAAATTTGACTCCGCTGGATTCAGGATCCAGAGATCGATGAGACAACTGATTAATTTCAACCTCTTCCATTCATATCCACCCCTAAATCTGTTACAATATTCACATCTAATTTTCTTCCTAAATTCAATCAGATGTTTAAATAAATGAAAACAAACAAACAAGCTGTTCTTTAGACAAAACAAACAAACAAACAAATGTTAAGCTCTAAAATGTTCACATCATTGAAGAGAAAAGTAAAAGAATACGTTACACCAAAGCAGGACGTTGTTAGCCTTCCTCTTATTTAGAATCTCCAGCCAAGAAAGAAAAAATAACAAGAAAGGTAGTATTTACGCAAACTTCCTGCTGGTGTTCTTTGTGTCTTTCTCAGTTTGTTTTGCTGCAGGTGCTCCTGGTGGTTGTCTGCTTTCTTGCTGAGGTGGTGGGGCTGATTTGTGTTGATGTAGCAGCTGGATGGGTCTAGTGAACCTGTGTACTTCTAATGTACAAAGCATGAAGTGTAAAGTAGTCACATCCTTTTGTGTCACATATTTGACGTCATTCCAATTTTTTAGCTCATATTTTATATATTTCTTATTCTTATGTTACTCTTAATTTGTTAACAATAAACCTAATTCACATGACGTGATACAAATATTTTGAATGCAGTGCATAAATTATTAGTTATTTGGGGTAATGTCTTATGAGGTCATTTTGTGTGTCCGTGTATGTATGTCTATGCTAAATGTGACCCATCCCTCCATTAAATGTGGCCGGGTCAGATTGACCCAGCAGGACCACAAATACTATAAACTTTTATAAAACACACATAATTCAACTAGAATAATCAAAATACATTTTACAGGTAAATAAAACAGTATGGAAGCATCCGTGTAATTTTCAGACAATTATAAAGAAAAACCAAAGTTATTGTATATTAACGTTTGAAAACAGGTCAGATTGACCCAAAAACAACTGGAGACCTAATGCATCTGAACTAATGCTCACAGCAAAGAGACTCTTTGTGTCTGCAGTGGAATTATAAAGCTTTTTAGTCTGCCGCTTCCGGTCAAAGCTGTTAACAGGATATTTGAACAACCACACCACTGTCAGTCCTGAGCTATTTGGTCTCTCCATCACTGTAGACAGATAGACACAAAATAAATTACAACACATATCATTTTCAGCAAAGACCATAAACCAATTACAGCTACTCAAGTGATGCGGCGCAGGATGGTCGAAGAAAACTGTTTTATTAACTGATTTATGACTGAAGCTGTTTTCTCTCTCACTTGTAAAAGGAAGGTACAGAAACTTACTTCAGTTTTTAGTTTCTACAGTTCAGAAAACCGGATGGCAGAACCTGTTCCTTCATCAACTCATCCTTTACCAGTTTTTTCAACACAAATATTTTCAAATATTAACTAAGCCCTTCGTATCAGGGTTCCCCTTTGCTGTTGTTTTCTGAGCCACAGAACTGCTCTACATATTACCAGATAGAGGCCGACTAGGCTCAACACGTTTATCTTATTAGAATAACTTGCTGCAGCGTTGTGGTTCTTTAAAGTGACTGCATTCTTTTACCTGAACAGTAGGCATCACTACTGAGAAAAACACACTACCATACTACAGTTGTGCCCAGATGTGCTGGATCAGTAAACTCAGACTGGATAGAGTTGCTGAATTTGTAGGGTTGAGACAAAATTATAAACGTGGTGACAACAGACGAAGTTAGTATTTGGTTCATTTAAGAACTTTGTATGTAAGGGCCCTACACAAAGCACGCTATGACTTGAGTTTGAAACCTTCCATAATTTTTACCGGAGTTGATCCTCAGATTTTACATCCAGTCAAATCGGTCCCCACACTGTCCATAGCATAGCGTTAATTTGTGAGGATGTGCACACACATAACACACAAACAATAAGTGAGGCAGCCATGATCAATACGTGCATCCTTTTTAAAATAAATGCAAGTATATTTTCAGTTGTTTTGAACGTACAGTGGCTGATTCAGTAAAGAAACTTAAGAGGACATTATCAGAGGAAGGGAAGAAAAGAAAGAGCGAAAGGTACAGAACAAGAGATGAGACAGAAGTTAAGATAGGACTGACTTTTACTGTCTGGAGAGATCTTAGAGGACAGGTTGGATGCATAGATGGCTGCTGGATTAACCTTCGCTTTGGGGCTTGTCTGAGAAAATCTTCCAACGTTTCATAGTGCTTCTTTAAGCCTTTTGGGGGGTTATTGGTTACTTCTCCAAGAACTTCAATAAGCATCATGATGCCATTTAAGCTTCTCTCATCTTGGAGAACCCTGAATGTTCAAAAGTGATGTGTTGGTTATTGTTGATTAATGAAGTTGCCTGCTCTTAAAGTCTGTATGTGAGGAGCTGGGAGTGAGGAACTCCCAGCTCAGTGAGTATTTGCAGATATCTGCAGTTCCAACACTTGATAAAATTTTATTACTTTAAATTCTCCCAGGCCTGTTACATAAATTTTGAAGGAGGTTTGTGGTGTCGTCAAAACAAGAAGCTCTGGTTTTCTCCATCTGTATAGCCCGCAGTGGAAGAAAAAAAGATTTAACAGCGTGTGCTCCATCTGCAGCTGCATGAATTAAATAGTAAAGTTTAATTTTGATTCTATTTGCAGCCCCTTCTTCTGTAATGATCTATTCTAGCCCACAAATCTGGAGCAGATTTAGCAGAGCTGCGACCTACTTGAAGGCTGCATATATCACACACGTTACATGCAACCACACACACACCTGAGCTTGTCCAGCTGTGAGAGAGGATTAGAAACTGTCCTGTAGCTGCAGGAGAGCGGGACCTCCAGAGAGTTCAGTTTATATGGTCTGAAAGTTTATGCAGGTCTGAAAAAAAACACGAAAACATAGTTTCAGCAGGTTCCTGCGTTTCTCAGGAATTAACAGCAAATTAAATCTGCAGCTTTTCTGCTGATCATAAACTCAATTCTGCAGCCAAATAATGTTTTTCTGTGGCTGAAAGAAATGCTGAGGGGTGGGAATAAAAAACTAAAGGGGCAAAACAGCTTAATGAACAACAGTCAGTGGAGAATGAAAGCTAGAAAGAAAGAGGAGGAGGTTTGTATCCTGGAGACAGATGGGCCAATAAGAAGAGAGATGTGAAGCTTGTAAGTGCTTTCACTGCAGCGATGCTTCATCAGCACTGGTGACGTACAGCTGATCCGTCATGGTGCATGTGTGTGCTTCAAAGCAACACAAGGGCAAAGAAGGACAACGGCACATTAAGAATCAGGACAAGATCATCTTCTCTCTGCAGAGAGAGCGTCGTTTCTGACAACATAACACATATGTGACAAGTTTTTGTGACTCTCCTGCGGCTTCACCTGGATGGCTGTTCTCTTGTAATCTTGTTTCTTGGAGGGCTTTATCATTAAAATCAAATCCACATTTCAGTGTTTATTGTATTTAAGTCAACATAGAAAGCTGCAAACATCATTCTGTTGTCTTTATTTATGACTTTCAGCTTTGAAAAGCTTTTCACTGGCTTTCATCACTCCATGTTTCACTTGCTGCATAGGATCAAAACTAAACTTAACAAAAGAAGAAAGGAAAATAGTGTTTGGTGGATTATTTCTTTGTTCTAACAATGCATCTTTTGCTGTTGGAAAGTCTGTTTATTTCCTTTTTATATGGAGCTTCACTTTTAAGGAAATGTATTTGTGGGATGAGCAGCAGTTGTGTATGTGGGCTGCACTCATGAAATACTGGCCAAATTTTTATAAATTACACATTTTTTTTGCTGAATCAGCCTTGGTGGACATTACTGGGGGAAGAGAGGAAAAGAAATAGAGAAAGTGAAAGAGCAAGAGTTAAAACAAAAGTCAGTGTCAGACTGGCATCTGCACTACTGGTTGGAGAGAAGAGACAGGATGAAGACAGATGCTGGATTAGCCATCGGTAGGGGGCGCCGAAGTGAGAAAATCTTGCTTTAGGATTTGCTTTGCTAGTAATTAGCTGGAATGTGAGAAATTCTCTTGTTTCTGAAAAGCTAACACTACATTAAGATTTTGTCTCAAAACCATTTGGGATCCTGAAGTCTGATGGGACATTTATGTATTTTTTAAAATATATTGTGAAATTTGCATCTGGCTACTCATTTCCAAAAGATTTTGTCCCTGTGCCAGTCCAACTACTAATGTTGTGTAAGGCTCCTGATGTTAGCATAAAGCTACGTAGCAGTGCTAAGCTAGCCCTAGATTAGGTTTAAGATAATGTGGGGAAACCATGTCATATTTCGTTTGTAGTGTATTTAAGGCCTACACATCAACTCAGTTTATCAAGATTTTCACACTGGAGCTGAAAATAAACTATAAAGATGCTCAAGGAGAAGCTCAGTATCTAAGCTAGCGCAACATGATCCAGTTTCATTGAAGCAGGAGGTTAGCAAAGGCTGCTAGTTGGTTTTAAATTAGCTACAATATGAAAATGTGGAGAAATATATCCTGTAACCAGCCTATATAGGTTATATAGATATAGGAAAGACACAGATCAGGCCAAGACAAACCCCGGCCCTATTATCAGCAGCCCGACAGCTCACAACGTGGAGCTAGTACACCAGGATCCAGTCTACCACCACCACCAGACAGTAAACCAGAACTGATCCCCCCCACGTACTCCACGTACTGCACCTAAACAACCAACGTACCTTTCTACTGAACCTTTTGTTGCAGATATTTCCACTTGGTGAACCAGATTGTTAACGTAAAGATGTTTTTTCTCACGTCTCTCTAATGCGACCACAAGGCCCCCTGATAAAGACTTCTTGACCATTCATGTATATTTAGTCAAAGCTTCAAACTTCCTGTAAACAGGGTGAAAAAGCAACAGCCTTAAAGCAGAAGTGGAACCCTTCCTGATGTGATATTCCCATTAATCAGTCCTGTTGCAGTGTGTGCTGGGATCCAGTAACATCATCTGAGCTTTCCAGAAACATCTCTTACCAGCATTTTACCCTGGTGACTAATTGAGAAATCTGATTAGATTTCTGTTGAGAAATCGGAAGAATATATTTGTTGGATGTCTTGTTACAGAAATTGTTCTGCAGCTGCAAGGAAAATACACAAAGGAGCAGAAAGGGAAACTTTAGGTTGCAAAATACGAAAGAACAGAGCGTATCATTGTTCTGTTCGCTCCAGAAGAACGTCTCTGGCCTCTTGGTGTCAAGGGAAATGTCATGGATGCTTGGTATTTCTGCAGGTTGTGAATATCCACAGTGTGTTTGTGTGTTTTCATGTGTCTGGGAACAGAGTAACGGGAACAATTGTTCTCTTTTTCTGTCATTTACCCATTATTCTCTAAGTCTTAAAGCATTTTTTGTAAAAATTGGCATCCCTTCGTGTCCTCTGTTGTTTCAGAGGATGGTCTTTTGTACAACTCAGGCAGGTTTTTATGCTTCGCAGGGCAAACAGCCGTCGATGTGAGGGATTACCCAGCTAACATCATGTCAGGGCAAAATAAAATCCTAATCTGCTGTTTCTGGAATTTCTGTTATATAACCCTGAACCTCAGTCTGCAGATTGCTGCTGCTGCTGCTGTGATGTCAGTTTGGTGACTGACTATGTTTACGCTGCACTTCGGACGTGGGGCGGTCTTCATGTCTGCTTGCATGTTCGTCTTTCTTCGCCCTGTCTTTTCGCTGTCCTCTAAACTTGCTGTCTCTATGAGCAGCGTCTCTGCTCACCTTAGATAATCTGTTCTGTTGCTGCTTCACAAGCCTCGTTCAGATTAACTCCTTCATGTCTTTGCTGGTCCTGGGTTTCCGTCTGTGTGCATTCCTTCTGTCCTGCAAACAAACTGCTCTCTATTGTCTTTTCCTGCTTGCAAAGTCTGTGCTGGTTGGTGATTTTAATGCATCTCTTCTGTCTGTATTTCAGGTCTCTTCTACTTTTCTCTCTGCTCAAACCTTCTTTTTTCTTATGCATGAAATATATCCCGCCTGAGTGCCCCTTATCC
>CM047980.1:4029048-4039117 GCA_026261665.1 Melanotaenia duboulayi | reverse complement strand
GGATCTATAAGATTGTTTGTATTAAATAAGTATTAATTTATTATTTTCTCTATTTAATCGTTTATGTGGCGCCCTCTGGTGGAGACTTTGACCTTACTCAGTTTCATCTCACAGTTCTATTTTCATTTTCTTTTTGGGCTGATGCTGAAATATCTTCAGTTTCACTTAGGTTTTAATTAAATATTTAATAAAGTTGTTTTTGGCTCTACAATTTTCTCTTCAACAGCTTCTTTCTTTCTTTTAATCTTCAGGTCGAGGAAGAATTCTTGGGGCAGCTTCCTGTCTTCCACATCCTCCTCTTCCTCTCCTCTCCACATAGTGTAGAAAGGAAGAAACAGAGGAGACAGATACTCATGGAAATGATATTTTATGTGACTCTGCAGGATTCTGCAGGATGGAAGCATCAGAGGAGGAGAGCCGAGCTGTAAATATGCAAACAGATCATCGTTGATCACATGCTAATCACAAGCATGACGTATTTTCCTTGTTTGCATGTTAACTTTTCTGGCAGCTGACTTAATAATCTGTCACATTTCTTTAGTTTAGTTTATTTCCCATGAGGCTTTCATCTAGTCTTTCTAAACTAAAATCTAAAACTTTTATTTATGATAATGTAAAAAAGATTTGGACAAAATTTAATGTAATTTTTCAACACTAGTAAGATAAAGAAAAATAAATAAAAACTGGATCTATTTCTTACAGGTGCAATTTATCTGCAAACGTAACAGGTAAATATTTTGCTCTGCAGCTTAATGTCTCGACATTTAAAAGTTTCCTGATTAATTAAATTGAAATCTCAATGAGAACCGCTTAAAAAAAAAAAAAAAAAAGCATACAGGTTTAAAAATATACAATATTAAAAAGCAGGTTCATCATTTGCGCAACAACAGGCTGATACAGAAGGCCACGCTGGCTTAAAGCTAAAACAGAGACAGTAGAGAGCAGATTTTAACCAAAACAAGACGTCTGATTTCTGCAGCTCAAGCTGAACAGCGACGCCTGGTGGCCGACATGAAAATGACACGAAGCACATTTCAGGTTAGTCTGCGTCGGTGAAGAAAGTCAAATGTTTTCTGTTAGTACAGAAATGCAGGCATGAGAAAATGTAGTAGTGAAACACCCGTCCATCTTTTACCCACGTTTTTATAGGTAAACTAACACAAATATTTAAAGTACTACAGTACCCTGGATTTGTACTCTAAATGCAGCGTTTCCACCAGGAAAATTAGTCCGTTTCTTCTCTGCTAAGAGCAAAAGAAATGAAACGCTGACAGCGATATGCATGCATGTCACTGAATGACGTTTTCAGCTCTCAGAGGAGGAAACTCGCCTCTTTAGCCACTAAAACATTTGCTTTTGGTATTAAATAAACTGTTCTGCAAGTTGTTTTATTTAATTATATTTTTTCTGTTCAGTCCCAAAGCACCAAACAGGTACTGATATTTAGGAAACGGCGGGTTTCAACACAGCTGAGCTACTTTTAACTGGCTGCATGACACAGGAAGCTCAACGTTTTAAATAAAGAAAACTAAACCAGTGTTTGGCTGCAGAGACCACGGTGTGTCTGCCTGTGAAACACAACGGGACATGCAGCCCAGTTTTCCACAGTGGAAACTTTCACGCAGACGTCTTAGTGTCTTTATAAAGATGGAGGGCTCGGCTCGCCGCCGTTAGATTCACCGATGCTCGTCTTCAGTTCCAGAAAATCTGTGGGTTGAAAAGAGAGACACACGTTTAACTGCATGATGAGTCAAAGCACTGTGACTTTTACACTATAAACACATTTATTTTGAATAAAAACTATAGAAAAAAGAAGCCAAACGCTTCGTGAGTCTTTACCTGCTCAGGTGAAGCAGCTGGTGAAACGAGGCCACCGCCCTGCTCTTCTAATCCTGTTCTGGTTTCCCTTCAGGACCAAATGAAACCGCAGTTTTCTCCTCGTTTGTGGTTCATGTTATTAAAAAGCTTCTTTTAAAATCTGGATTTTAAGATGATATATAGATTTCAATAATTAAAGTTAAGCAGGATGTTGTCAATAACTAAACTTTGTGTTCAGGTTTTATCAACTCGACCCTCACGTTCAGTCTGAAGTGGCCACGCTGTTCTTTAAACGCTGAGATGTAAACAGCACGTCTCTGCAGGGATAGCTGCTGCCATGGCAACGCAGCTTCAATCACCTGCTGCCATGGCAACGCAGCTTCAATCACCTGCTGAACAACAGCATAGAGCCCACACAATGTTAAAATAAAACCAACAAAATAAAGAATTTTTCATTTCATTATTGATGTCACGATTACATCAAATAGATTTTGATTGGCCCGAATGGTCAACTTGAAAAACCACCTAAAATGCCCATCACAGGTTCTTAGAATGGTCACATATCTGGCAGTGCTGGTGCGTTAGCATAGCCTACATTAGGCTACGCATCTGCAAGCTGAAGAAAACAGAAAAATGCTCCACCCGGATGTGTATTTGGCTCCAACCTGCAGGTTTAACAGGTACAGTTATGCTTTCATTGACTCGTTTATGGTGGTGCTGTTTGTTTTTCTCAGTTTTTCTACCCATGTGTGCTCCTGATGATAGTCTGCTTTGTTTCTTTAGGCTTTAGCCTGTTTTCAGTTCTCTTACAGTTACAGCTGGTTCAGATTATTTTATTTTTTTAATTACCTATGTTTCACATCCAATAGTTTCTGTGACCTGTTGCATCACTTTATGGTTAAAACTTCGCTCCGTTCCCTGTTGAACACAATCTGATACTTGTCTTCTGCCCTCTGGTGGAAACATTTTGCACTACAATAAATTTTGGAATATCAGAAAATAAACAATATACAAAAAATGGTTATTTATTTTTTAACGTTATATAAAAACTTTAGATAAATTAGATTTCCCCATTTTACTTGGGTCAGGATTTAAACTGTTAAATATAAAGAGTTTCTTATTTTTTTTTAAGGTTTTTTTCTGTATAGCCATAAAACTCCTCTTGGCAAAGCAGACGAGCTCAGCGTGTCCACCAGACCACGGCTCTGCTGTCACGATGCTTCACAGGACAAGTTAAAATAAACAGTCTCAGACGTTGGTGCATGTTTTAGAACTTTTCATTTCTCTCCATGTTTGTGGTGTACAATCACAATTTTACAGTACATTCTCATCTCTGCTCCTCACGCCTCCCTCCATAAATAAATAGGACACCCTTGAGTTATCCGCGGATGGCCGTGCACAGCAGGGCCTTCATGCTTCTGCAGCCGCAACACCGGGAGGAAAGACGGAGACCGAGCGGGACGAGCGCAGAGAGGACGATGATGAGGTGACAAAGAAGCTTGGTTTTATTTTACATCACGGAGGGAAAATGAAGCCGAAACGAAAAGACACAAAATCAGAACGATAGAAAAAGAAAAAGCAGCTGAATAAAAAGACGAGTGATTCTGATTAATCTCACACAAAGAAAAGAAAAAAAAATACTGCAAAATGGTTTCCCTTCTTCATCACCGGGCCTGCGCAGTTCTGCTCGGTCCTTCTTGTTGTAAGCGAGCCGGCCCGGTTCTGGTGAGCAGAACTCTGAAACTCCGATACGAACACGAACGAAAGGGATCAACAAAACCTAAACAAAGGTGTGAAAATGCAACAGGGATCTCTCTCTCACACACACACACACACACACACAGACAGCTTGAAATGTTCTTTACTTGTTTTGCTGCCTTCATTTGCTCTTCCTCTCTCTCACACACACACACACACACAATATATATATCATATTATTATTCTCATTATTATTATTATTATATCCTACTTTGCTTCTAACATTCAAAACAAACTAGAATCCGGCTTTCTGTTATTGCTGTGACTCTAATCGTCCTCTTGGTCCAAAACTCAACACAGAGCACAGAACAGCCATCACATGACTTCTTCAGAGCAGGACTGGACTTGGAGTCGAGTGAAAATAAATACTGAGACGGTTCCAGAACCAGTCTGAGCTGGGAGCGGGTCCGGTTCCCGTCCTCCCTCCCTGAGGACGGACGGGGAGCCGGAGGTTGCTTGTTGGAGAAGTTCTTGGTGAAATGCAGCAGGTCAGAGGGACAGCAGGAGCGCGGAGATGAACTGGTTCTGGAAGGACTTTGGTGGATGGAGTGTCTGGGCCCACCAGTGGCCCGTGTTCATGCAGCTGCAGTGATTATTGCTGTGGTCCTGATCAGTTCCAGTCTGAGTGACTTCTAACTGGTTGCAGCTGAAGGCGTCCACTGCCATTTCAAGTTGGTCAGGAAAGGAGAAATGTGGGTGACGTAGTCCCCCGGTATGTCCCACGCTGCACTTGATTTGGAAATGAGGGTCCTGAGCGCCCAGATTCTGGTGTCCCAGAGTCTGGGGTTTAGGGGTAGGTGGGGGTGGGATCAGGGCTCAGTCGGGGTCTCTGTGAGGGTCTCGGCCGATGGATCCTGCTGCACCTCTGGGACCACGATGTTCCGGTGGAGTTTTTCCAGAGACTGCTTCATCTGGGAGGAAACAGGGAGGTGAGACATTCGGCTTTTTTAAAGCAGTTGCATGAGCTGGAAGAGGCTGGCGCACACACCTGGTCGAGCAGCGTGACGGAGGACTGCAGGATCTGCTGCCACTTGCTGAGCTGCGCCTGGTGAAACTGCCGCTGGAGGTGGAGAACCTGAGCCCACTCTCCTGCCGTCTGCGGCAAAGGACTGAGGAAGAGAGGACAACGTTCAGACGCCACAGGACAGACCGTCAACCCCACGCTGTCCCGGTGCTGTGCTTACCTGTCCGTCACGGAGTAGGAGTGCCACCTCTCCAGTGTGTGAGCTGCTCTTTCCAGAGCGTACAGCTTGTAGAACAGCAGCATGTTGAGAGCCACGAGCACCACGAGGCTGGCGGGTGGAGACACAAGAAAACGTCACGTTTCCTTGGCAGCAGAGTTTCACACTCAGACATCAAACACCAAACAGAACGAACAGACACGTCGAGGATGAGACACAACTCCTCTCTACATCACAGCACACCATGAGACCGTAACAGGAACAATCCACCATCACACGAGGCAGCGTTACAGCCGAGTGACACGTTTCTGACTCAGATCTGCTGCAGCGAACCACACAGCTGGTTCAGAGCTGAACCGCTGCACATCAGAAAACATGCAAACAGACGACCGCACAACTCAGGAACTACACACCGGCTGCAACAAACAAGTCCACCCCCCCTTTTCACAGGAACAAAGCACCAGATTATGGTTTAGGGGTAAGGTCGGGGACCCGTCCTACTTCGGGGACCCGTCCCATTCTTCCCAATCTGACCCTAAAGGAAGAGCCGAGGACAACGATAGACATCCAGCAGTTTGGCGTGTGGGTTTAAAACACCAAAAATCCACCGTCTATTCGGACCCGGAAATGTTCCTGCTTCGTTCTTATTGTCAAGTCGCACAGGAAGTCATTTTTTTCAGCCAATCAATGAACTGCAGTGTGTCAAGCTCCACCCTTTAAAGTCGTCTCGGTAAGATATGGACCTCAACGAAAGGGCCCAAATAGTAGGACGGGTCAGAAATTCTGCTACCCTCCCCAGTTGTAGCCAGTGGAAACAAGAAAGAAAAAGACTACACCAGTTCAATTAACACATTAACATTAAGAAAAGAAACAAATAAAACTTTAGTGCATGGATCATAACTCATAAAAGAAAAAAAGAAAGAAAAAGAGAAAGAGAAACAGTTAATGGGCATTAAAGTAAAACCATCAGTGGTCTGAACCATCGTTGTCGTACGGTCTGTTTAGAAGTTTCCTGGAGCTGCAGCGAGTTGAGCTCTCACACAGAAATACTTTTACTGGATTAGAAAACACCTCCCTCCCYGGCTCACACTGATGCTGCGTGATTAGAAAACACCTCCCTCCCCGGCTCACACCGATGCTGCGTGATTAGAAAACACCTCCCTCCCCGGCTCACACTGATGCTGCGTGATTAGAAACATGCTGCTTTCACGCTGAACCAGCAGCTCAAACGTGTCAAACGGAAAAACGCAGCAGATGTGTAAACATCAGCTGGGTTCAGGTTGAAGGCTCAGCTCATTTTAATGGTGGATTTTTCCCCAGTCGGATATTTTCATCAATGCAGCCAGAAAATCAAAGCCTGTCATACGAACCTGATACAGATCCTACGCACAAGAAGTTTAGCAGGAAGGAGAGGAAAAGAGAAACAGCAAGAGAGGCATGGTGAGGCTGTTAGTACGACACATCCAACAGTCTGAATGAGGCCACGTTCACAAACATCCTGCTGGAGGCTCCTCCTATCAAGGTCATGTGACTACCGTGCTGTCAGACCCAGAACATGCAGGACCAGCAGCCAGAGGGGAATCTCAGGAACACACAAACCTCCTCCAACACACACACTTACATGAAGCTGACGATGAGGAGGATGGTGGAGATGCCGTTCTGCCCGCCAACACGTGCACGTTGCCCCAGCTTCATAAACGAAGCGCCTGCAGACAAAGCAAGAAGCAAACGTTCAGCTTCAGCCGGTTTATCACCTGGTTATGGATCAACGCTGATGTTTGCACTAAAAACGCAGTGAATTAAACAGAAAACTTGTTCTTTTAAAAGTAAAATCACAAATAAAACATTCGAGTTTGTGTTTTGTCTGAAAATACGATTCAGAATATAAAAATAAAAAAAGAGAAATGAGGGAAATTTCTGAGCTGACGTCACAGGGCCACGGGTGCCATCCGTGGAGGAGGCGATTAACGGAAAACCGGAGTGAAGTCTGTCCACCGTAATGATGGAGAAACCAGCTGATGTTATAGAGGTCACGCGTCCGTTTGGTATTTTGTTTAAATCACACGTTTCCTTCAGTCCTTCCTTTAAGTTTATTCCTACCATGTATCTGCGACCCGACCAGGCTTCTGGCCTGCAGGGTTTACGTTTCCGGGCTCTAACGTACCGGATCCCGGACCGAGCCGGTAAGCTCGTTAAACAGCCGTTAATGTGACGTGTTCTGAAGAAGGAAAACGTACGACCACGCAGAGCAGAGAGAAGCTGGGTTACGAACAAGCCATCTGAATGCTCACCGTTATTTACAGGAGCTGTTAGACGACTTCATCTCTCTCCATCTTCTTTCCTTTGAGGCTTCCATCGCTGCCTCATCGGCAAATATAAATCATTACCACCATTTTCCTTTGTGGCTGAAATCTTTTATAAATCTCAGGAGGAAAGATTTAATAAAGATTAGAAAACTCCATCATTCAGCAAAGCTTCCGGAGTCTGAGCTTGTTTTTGGCTGATTTTTGCCTTCTTATAACACATAAATCTCCATGTTTGATACGTTTTTCACTTTGACTTCACCTCGGTGATTTAATCATTATTTTCTTTTTTAACTTAAACTTAAGATTTAAGTGAACATTTTGGCCCAACATGCTGGCTAAAATTCACACAAATGATAAAATCTGAATTGAAAAATGACAAATCTAACACCTGATCGTCTCAGCCCACTTTTAAACTGGCCTACGGTTAATGATTTTAGCCATCAGATTAAAACAATCATTTATCTGGTTTTACTTGGCCGATGGACGCTAAAGAAAAACTGGAAGACAGATTAAAATGTGCATTTTGAGTCAAGCTGACTGCATGATCAGGCCGGTGGGATCATAACTAAGCCAGAGTCTGCTCTAAGGGTTAAATAAAATGATTTCTCAGTCATGAAGTTAAACAGATCCGAGACTTGTATTCAGACTACTTACCTTCTGGATGATTTGCCACCAGGTGACGTATTTCTGACAGTAGCTCACAGCTCATTTTATATTTATAGAAAATATGATATTTTTTACAGCGAAAACACACATTTATTTAAACCTGTCATCATAAAAGCTTCCAGTTGTACTTTGTGATAAATAAAATATATTTATTACATTTTTTTGTTCGTAACTTTAGACAAAGATGTAGAAAAGATTGAACGCAGACTTTAAGTTTTCCACTGTGTGGTGTAGTTCTGATCAGGACCACTGGAGGGCAGTGTTGCTCAAAGGAAGGATTCAGACCGCAGCCCTTTATCATCATCATCCCATCAGCTGACTTACCGGTTTCTCTCCGGTCCCTCTCCTCTGAGACTCTTCGGTCCCCTCGGTCTCCGGAGCCAACGCCTCCTCCGTCCCTCTCTCTGTCCCTCTCACCTTGTCGCCTGGAGCAGGTGCGTTTCCTGCGGCGCAGGGAAGGTGGGGTCTTGGTGGCGTCGGCACCCACCGCTTCGCCTGTGGTTACCACGGTAACTTCGGTCTGCAGCAGCGTCTCCAGCTTGCACACTTCGCTCTCTGCGGAGGACGTTAACAATGAGAAGAGTGTAAATGAGCCAATCAGCTGTGAGTTTTGGCTGAGCTGCAGAGCAGAGCGACGAAGATGATTTTTTGTTATACTTTATTAATCCCAGCTGGGAAATTCTGTCTCTGCATTTAACCCATCCTAGCTGCCAGGAGCAGTGGCCCGCCAGATTCCAGCGCCCGGGGAGCCGCTCGGGGTTAAGGGCCTTGCTCAGGGACCCAGGGTGGCTTTCACCTTAGCTGCCAGGCTGCCACTCCCCCTATGTCGATGATGATGATGACGATGATGATTTAAACACGTCGACTGTTCTTTGAATTGTTTTCACTGTTTAAACTGTCTGAAAATCTGAGGTCAAATGAGTCAGATTTAATGTAATGTGGACATTAAAACTCAAATTATTTATGTTATTATGTTATTGGTCATTAAGGAAACTCCCCTTCTGTATTTTATTTATCTAAATTTCTCCTTTGCCTGTGGATGTAACATCTCCTACTTGATTTGTAGGTAAT
The DNA here is from genome assembly GCA_026261665.1 of Melanotaenia duboulayi. Taxonomy (NCBI): domain Eukaryota; kingdom Metazoa; phylum Chordata; class Actinopteri; order Atheriniformes; family Melanotaeniidae; genus Melanotaenia; species Melanotaenia duboulayi. The sequence continues at coordinate 4,030,317 of CM047980.1, read as the reverse complement.
ATAGATAGATGGGGGTCCATATGGTGGTTAAAAGGACTGAATGAAGCCATAAAGATGTCTGGATTATGACTCCCTTTGGGAGTTTTTGTTGTTTGCGTATTCTTTAGTAAAGTCAAACTTTTTCTTCATCCAAAACACCAGTTCTGGATTAAATGCATGTTTTCATCTGCTTCACCTCGATGGCGGCTGCAGTTCTAATAAGATGTGTAAAATATGGAAAGTATGGCTTAAAAGAACAATTTTATGGTTAAAGTTAAAAGCTGCTTTGAGCTCTAACGTCAGTTTTTATTTATAGTTTTTTCCGTTTTATTGTATTTATTAATTGAAGTTATCTGTTTCCTTGTCATTTTTATGTTTAGTCATTTGGTTGTTGTTGCTGGTGCTGCCATCTCGGCCAGGGCACCTGGTATGATAAAGGTTAGATAAATAATAATAAGGCAGAAAGGTGGCTGTGATGATCTTCTATTACTATTAAAATAAAACTACTGGTTTTCATGTCAAGCTTTTCTGTGGTTCAGGTTACTGTAAATGAACCATGTTTCAGTGTGTTCAGTGGGTTTGTGTGTGTTGTGCTGGAGCAGGACGAACAGCCGACTCACCCATGTGTCGGTAGTACTCTTCGATGCCGCTCCAAGTATTCTTTTCTATCAGCGCTTTCACCAGGCTCCACGGCTGCTTCCTGTAGCAGATGTCCGAGGAAACTCTGCAGAGAAGCAACACAGCGGTTTAAAACCTGGAAACACATTCTGATCTGACTATTAAAAGACTTTTTCTTTCCTGGGGCTTTTCAGCTGACAGAAGATTGTGTCCTTCAGGATTTGAAATGGAGGCGATTACCTCAACAGAATGATATGAAGCTAGTTTTTCTTCAGGGTTGGAGAGCAGCAGTCACAGCTCTTATTCATATATTCATATTTGAGGCGATGGTGCAGAAACGACTCAGCTTTTTCTTCTCCTGTGAATCTTAAACATCGCTGCCAAACGTCCTCGCTGCCTGATCCTGAGATGCTGACATTAAGTTCTGCATTTGGCTGTAACGTTTCAGCCTCGCTAACATGCTGACTGGGCATCAGGTCAAACCATGTTTGGACAGTTTTATCTGCAAAGGTGAGGAGACAATGTGAACCCAAAGGAAGCAGCATGAGTCCCAGTAGCTGCTTATATCCAGGGCTTGTTGTCATGTGATTCTTAGAATTCAGTGTGAAAAGCTGCAAAACGTGGCTCTGAGCTCTTCCTGAGACTTAACTTCAGCTCATCAGTGGAAAGTTC
>CM047980.1:3987020-3998146 GCA_026261665.1 Melanotaenia duboulayi | reverse complement strand
GATAGAACCACATGAACCAGGATTACTGTAAAACCTTCATCATGTCTACAATCCAGAGTTACATACACAGACGTCTCCTCAGAGTTTACTGAGCAGAAACGAAGCTGCATGTTAACCTGGTCCAGACTTCCAGAGTCCACATCTCTGGACTCGGAGGAATCTGGGATGAACCGTCACACACTGGAAACCTGGACTGTGGTCAGACCAGTCCGTATTCCAGGTCTTGGCTGGAGGAAATGGCGCAAAGAGCAAAAGGAGCATCCAGACTGTTATCAGCCCAGAATGTGATGGTGTGGAGTCGGATTGGGGCTTTAAGGAGCTTCAGGAACAGCTGTTACATCATTTGTTTTATAAACATAATGGCAAGTGTGTCATACTTGATCCATACAGTTTCTGAGACCTATTGCATCACTTAGGCCTGGTACACACACAACGATCTTATGAGATGTTTCATCTGGTCGAGACTTCACACGTGAAGATAAAATAATAACAATAATAATAATAATAATATAATCTGGTACTTGTCCTCTGCCCCTGGTGGATGAATTTTGCACTACAACAATTCTGACATCACATGGCAAATTCAGATATATGCAAATTATTTTTGTTTGATTATTCTTTTTTAGAAATTTTTAGTTTAAAGCCAAAATAAACTTCAGATTAAAGAAAATAAAATGTACTGTCCACTATTTCTTGGGTTAGATGTTACAGAGTTAAGTCAGCTGGCATGTTTCTTTTCATTCATTCAGAAAAGTTACAATAAAATGCATCAGATTTCACATGAAAACCCTGATTTTGCATCCAGAAAAGCAACAAACAAACAAACAAAACATGCAATGAAATAGTGTGACCTCTTTTCAGAGGAATTGTGCTATAATTTAATTAATTAAAAAGAATTTCTGGCACATCCTATAACAGAAAAGAATATAGAACAGGGGTCACTGTTAACTTTCTGATACACAAAACAATAAATAAAGGAATAAAAAAACATATAAACACCCTGTTTGTAAAGTCATGAAGCAAGCTGAGCATAATTAGATCAACTAAAAGTCAGCGTGAGTCATGTGAAAGAGAAGCATCTGGAAGGCTAACAACACGTCATCTCTGCTGAGGTGTCCTCGAGCAAAACACTGAACCCTCACCAACCTCAGGGACGCCCGTGACCTCCGACCTGCAGAGACGAGCTGCACAACACTAACCCTGCAAATAGAGGACGTAGCTATCAAACCTGGGCCTGAAATCAGGCTTCTTAGCGTTGTTATAGATAACAAATTAACTTGGAACAAACATGTTACAGCAAAACTGGGAGGAGTGACCACGGCAATTAGAAGAAGAACAACATTTCTACCAACAAAAGCAACGAAGCGACAAGAATCCGGATCCTGGTCTGTTATAACTGGTGCAGTGCATCAAATGAAATACTCAAGAAACTTCAAATACTTCAAAATCGAACATCACATGCAAAACTTAAATGTAATTAAAGGACAAATGTTAACACAATGCACAATCATTATTGTTTAAAGACAAGCTATTATATTCTTTACTCACTTTTTATCAAGAGTTTCTCTTTACAATCCTCAGTTTCAGTATAAATATATGTTTACACCGTCAGCTGAAAACAGCTTTACATTAGCTAAAGCTAAAAGTTTCAATGATGTAATGTATTTATGTGTATATGTAAACGTATTAGTCTGCATCTATGTGTGTATGTACATAAATATTTTATTGTATTTAATAAGGGACCACATGAGAAAATAGCTGTAGCTGATGGCTGAAGCTAATGAAGATCCACCAACTGTGTCCAGAAGCAACAATAAACCCTCATCCTGCTGGATTAAAGCGCCGACCGCTGACGTGTCCGCGTGCAACACAAGACGCGTTTAATTAACAAAACCTCATTTTGCATGTCAGACTTGTTTCTATTTCCAGTGGAAGAGGAACATAAATACATCTTAGCTGACATCATATACAGACATCACATCTAAACGTCTCAAATTTTTACAGATTTTACTCTTTCACGCTGTTCCTCTGACAGTTGATAAATCCGGATCTGTGGCTGGACGGTCACGTTGTTGTTGTGGATCACATCTCATCATCTCGGGTTTCTAGCCGCCTCTCAACACTCACAACGTCCAACTCTCCCGGAATCATCGCTCTAAATTTAGCTGCCCTAAAGTCAGGTTGTACTGCAGCAGTAAAGCTACTGCTGAGAAACTAGGAGGTGGAAGTTTTTAAGAAGTACTCTGAACTCTGAAGCTTTCATGTTCTGACTGTGGAGATCAGAGATTTGTTTGTCATGAAGAAGATGGAATCAGTCATAAAGCGACAGGTGTTATGGAAGTAACGTGACCTCAGTCGGCAGGAATTTCTCTGTTTGGGGACGATCGGTATTTTCTTCAGCTGCAGTCAGAACATGCCTCCTGCACAAATCATGCACCGTTTCTCTTTTATAGTAGTTTTCAGCCTTCTTGGTAAGTCCGCGATGACCGTGAAATCAAGGTGTCCTAGATGTTTGAGACACTGTTGAAGCCTGAAATTACACCCATAAGTGAACTTTTCCTCCTTTATTTTTCTCCTGAATCATGAAATAACAACAAACTGAAAAAAGTGAGAGTTTGTGAACGTGTGCTTTAGCGTGTAGCCCTTGGACGGATGAGGTTCAAAGCAGACCCTCTGCTCGCCAGCCGGGTGGAGGTCCAGGATAATGATTCCCTCCAGCTGTCCCGGGAGCAGCTGGAGATGTTGTCCCATAACTCTCACATGCCTGCAGCAACTGCAGTGTGATGTAACTTAATGAATCCTTCTAATATGTCTCATGTTTCTGTTTTAAGTTAGAGGTGCTACACGAGTAAGGATGTTTCCGCAGTGTAAGCTGTATTTATGATGAGATATCTGGGAAATGCTGACTACGGTTCAGTGGCGTATTTGTTAACACACCTCAGAATTAGTGTGGGGCTCGGTTTGGTCCCATTCTGTCTCATATTTTTGCCGTCTGTTTTCTGAAAAAGAATGTAGGTTAAGTCAAGCTGGAATCCATGGTCGCAGTCTTTAACAACGGAGGGATTTTTATCAATAACGGTTTCATAAAACGGGCTCACTGTGAACAATCGTTTTCATTTGCTGCGCTCTACACTCTCTTTCTTTTTACCTCCAGTTAAGGACTGCTACGAGAACGTATGTGGTACCATGGCGGACCCACTTAAAGACCACTCACTGCTTAAATTCTTGAATAGTACTTGTAGATCTAAGGTTCTTATTTCTAGACTATATGTGCACATTTTAGAAGAGATGAATGTCCCTTTACATGTGGATACCACCTGATTTTGATTGGGAAGCAGTTTGGGACTAAGAACCTGAACTTTATTCTCAGGGCGTACGTACCTGTGTTTTATTTTTGAGAGGTGGTAAAAAACTGTCCACTCTTTTTACCCACTAATATTCCGTTGTCACCAGTGGTTCTGTCATTTTTTCTCATTTATTCTCTGTATCGCTAAGTATATTACAGGTCACGAGTAAGCTGGAGCCTATCCCAGCATTAACAGGTGAGAGGCAGGTACTAGGCGATGGACTAGTGACCGTGGACAGGTCACTAGTCCATCGCAGAGCCAACACAGACAGAGACAAACATGTCTTTGGGAGGAGAACCCACACATACACGGGGAGAACAAGCAAACTCCACTCTCAAGGTTTGGACCTTCCCCCAGATTCGACCCAGCGACCTTCTTGCTGTGAGGTGCAAAGTGCTCAACTACGACCCATCAGGAGCAATTGGGGGTTCGGTGTCTTGCTCAGGGACTCCTTGACATGAGCTCTCTGGTCCAGGATTGAACCGGCAACCCTTGGGCTACATGACGACCACTCTACCCACTGAGCCATGCCACCCCCCGTTTTGAATATGTCCCAATTTAAATTATGCACAGCACAAGAAAAGGTTTTCCTGGCTCGTCTAACTGCCACCAAGAAGATGGCGGGAATGAGGTGGAAACCCCCACATTCCCTCTCAGACTGCCAGAGGCTGCTGTCTTTTAATGATGCAGCATCACTGGACTTGTCTACTGCACGTGTGCATAATATCGAGGAAGAAACTCTGGAATCGAGCAGCAGTTTACCGTCAGCGATGTGTTGGTAAACTTGAGTTATTGTTCACTACTGTGCAGATCTAACACTTAACTTTGGGTGTCCTGGGCATGTGTGTGTTTTGTGTATTTTATTTTAGTTTCGTGGTGTTTGTTCTGTATGTGTTTTTGTTATTTACAAAAATGCAAATGAAATAAAAACTAAAAAGAAGACACATGGGAAATGCTTGATCCTTGTATTTGCTTCCTCTAATTCAAGCATTTGTGTGATTGTAGTGTCTCAGGGCAATGCCGGCTGTGCGGAGGTGGAGTCCCAGACTGAAGCCGTGGCCGGAGAGAGATTCACGTTGGGTTGCATCTCCTGTAAGACAAGAGAGGAGGTTTCTGCCCGAGCCACGGTGGACTGGTTCTTCAAGCCACTGGAAGACGAGGAGTTCAGACATGTAAGTCCAAAGTCTTCGGAAACTGGAATGGGTTTATTTCTCCAGCTCATCCCAAAAATGATTTTGTTTCCTTTCTCTCAGATTTTCCGCTATGACCACCCGACGGCTGAAACCCTCCATGAAGATTTCGTGGACCGCCTGCAGTGGCATGGGACACTGGACAGTGACATTCAGACCGGCACCATTTACATTTATAATGTCACCTTCAATGACACGGGGACATACCGCTGCACCTTCCACCGCACCCTGTTTCTGCCGCTGTCTGATCAGCTTGTCGTCGTGGAGAAGGAGGTGGAGCTCACTGTGGTCGCTGTAGGTGAGGAGGAACGTCAACAGAAGTATTAAATCCTTCACTTATACACAATGAAAAATAAACATATTTAACTGTAGTCAGAAAAACTCCTCTAAATATAGATTTATATTACATTATATTTAGATAACTAGCAGATGCTTCCATCCAAAGCAACTTATAACTAAAGCACAATTTACTGGAGTCACAAAATGGCTCTTCTGTTACGCTGATTTAATACTGAAGCTAAATGAAATCCCACAGCAGTGACTACACCCTTCACATTTCTGCAAGAATTATATTCTTTTTCCTCAAAGGACAATCCTATGGAAATGAAACCTGGATAATAAGTCAGTGTGAAATCGGTGTTGATTTACAACATTCATGTATAAACAGCCTGTTTTATTGATCATGTTCCAGTTTTCCAGAGCTGTTCAATCTGGTGCTCTGGGTACGATTCTCTCATACTGACCACTGGATGTTCAACACGACCTCATGAAGAAGCAGGAAGGGAGTCTGACAGTGATCAGATGCTGCATCCTGCATCATGATGGTCTGCAGAAGGAAGCCTCATCTAAAACTGGGTCACAAGAAAACCTGTTGAAAGGTTGCTGAAGACCACCAGTCCAAGAGCATGAATGACCAGAACCATGTCCCGTGGCCTATAGAGACTCATTTTTACTTTGGCTCACATGGAGTCCAGGATGTGTGGTGGCACTCTGGTGAGAAGCAACAAGATATTACTGCCTACAGTCCAGCTTGGTAGCGGTGGCATCATGGTCTGGGGATGTATGAGTGCTCCCAGCATTGGGGAACTGGGCTTCATGGGAGGAAACATGAATTCCAACATGTTCCCAAAACACACCACCAAGATAACAACTTCCTTGCTGAGGAAGCTGAAGATGAAGGTGATGGAGTGACCAACGATGTCTCCAGACCGGAGCTCAGTGAGCCTCTTGTGGTGCTTCTCAGGTGGTAGGTGGAGGAGCACAGGCTCTCTAACATCCACCAGTTCTGTGATGTGACCTAAAATGAATAAAAATTAATATTAAGATAAAAAATTAACTGGAAGCTTTTCTGCTTTGGGCTTTTCAAACAAAAACAGCAAAGTGATAAAACTCTGTTATTTTTGTTCATATCTACTCAGATTAATTATAAATACCTGTCATGTATAGAAAAAGGAAGAAAAAAACAACATAAAAGTGTTAAATGCTCTGATGTTTCTGGGAGTTTGTCCAGGGAAGAGTGGACATTCTTCTTCAGTAACGCCACATTGCTGCTTTCTGGTTTCCAGCCAATCGGGAGCTGACCTCTGTGATTGCAGAGATAATGATGTACGTGCTGATCGTGGTTCTGCAGCTGTGGCTCATCGTGGTTATGATCTACTGTTACAAGAAGATTTGGGACGAGCATGAAGCTCGGGAAGCACGGAAAGCTCTTAAGGCTCAGCAAGCGTAAGTCTTTTGGGTTGATTTTAAATCCACCATTTTGAGCCTTTATGTGGTCTAAAACACATTTTAGTTATGTTTTTATTCTCTGTCTTTGCTTTTCTCACATTTACGTGATTTCTTATCCATTTATATTTTCCAGATTACTGGAGAAGAAGGACAGCTGTGATGGGGTGCAGCTGGAGTAACGTCAGATGTGAGTTTTATAAGACCTGGGCATCATCCATGTGAAAAAAAGTGTGTTTCTTTTTTTTTATTGACATTTTTTTATTATTACTTCTCATTTTAAATCCACCAGGTGAAATAATCTCAGGAGGAGTCAAGCTTCATGGCGGCAACATGACGGCTTGGGTTGATGCTGAAGCTGTCGCAGACCACCGTTTTACATAAAGGTGGATCAGAGTATGTTTGGCCTGAAAGCTTTTAGGTTAAGAATGTTTTTGCTTTTTATTTTCGTGTTTGCATAGACAGCTGTCTCTGTCTTGAGGGTTATTGTTGACATAATTGCTTGTGTACTACACTTCCACTAGAGGGCGTATTCAAGAACTCAGAGCAGACAGAGTTGCTGGATCTTTAGGGTGAAATCAAAATGATAAACATGGTGACATTAGAGGAGGTTAGGGTTTGGTTCATTTTTAGATTTTGAGCACAAATCACAGCAGTGGTGGTAGATGATATGTGAGTTTGTCTGTTGACCTTACTGTGATCTTACTGCCCTCTACTGGCTACGTACATATTGCAGCTTGTAAATGTGGAGAGTTGATTTCTAAGCATGTACAAACATCCCTTCAAACTCACACAAAACACGCAAAGCAGTCTTGAAAAGGGTTTGTTTTGTTGTAATTTACCATTTATTATCTATGAAGTATCAGACATTTTCTTGGATGTTTTATTTAATGTTTTTTGTATAATATCTAAGTGTCTGAGACCATGACGAGTTTAGCGTATTGTGTAAAGGTTCTGATCATTTGGACGTTTCATCCACATGGAAATGGCACCATGGGAGCCCGACAACACTCATTTTTGTGAACAAATCTGAAAATGCCATGTTTCCATGATTACAACCCATACATATCCCTGAACTGATGACGCCATTGTGCCACCTCTTCCTGCAACAATGAAGGGTTACAGCATTGCTCGGAGTAGTAATCAGTCCACACAAGTGTCTCCGCCATCTTCTTCATAAGTTTGCCTACATTGCACAAGTTTACGCCTATGATCCGTGTCCTCTTCTCTGTTTTTAGTGTATTCCAGTGGCAGCAGTATAACGTCACGTGCAGGCCTGGAATACGAAATGATTCCATCTTTACGGAAAACCCTTTAAAACTAAACCACACAGCTCTACCGACATCTTTGTTCTGTTGATCTACAGGCCATCTACGGTTCTCTAAGTCCGGAATCACTAAATCCTGGAAGGGAAGCAGGAGTAAGAAAGTGTGTTGTGTGTGAGCTCCATCGGCTGCTCTTCTTATAGAATCAGTGGAAATTTGTGCAGCAAATGGTTTCAGACGAACAGAGGCTCTGGTGGGTATGTTATATAAAAATATAGGATATAAGCCTCACCCTTTAAATTCTAAAAATGTTTGTATAGTTTTTTTCCAACATTTTTAAGATAATTAGGAATAAATGAGAGGTTTGTGTGTTCTTTTTGTGTATTTTTTAAATGTACATAAATGTGATGTTTGTATTATTGTAGTCGTGTTACCTCAAGAGTTGTAAAAGAGGGTGTGGTGAACATCACCAATATTCACTATAAGCGAACCCTTTAGCCATTGGACCTTTTAAAGTTATTTAGGCAAACTGTAAATGAGACAAAATTCTCAATTTGAACCAGATTTTAAAATGGCAGTAAAATTCCTCAACTAACTTGTGGCATCACAACCATCACCGTGAATATTTCCAGCACTATTTGGACCTTTGGTGCTCCCACAGACGTTACAGTGCTTCGTTTTTCATCCCTGCCTCAGAGCGGTCATCTCCCACATGTGCTGCTGCAGCTACGTTATAATTACGGACGGACGCGCCGTGATGAAGCATCACCTTCACCATTGCTAAATGTCCAATCATCATCCTCAATAGGCAAATATTCTCCTCCAGAGAAGCATTTCTTACTTTATGTTACCTGTTTATCAGCGACGAGTGCTGCATCACCGGCTCCATCTTTTAGATTTGATTACCTCATAAACTTTGAATAGACCCTCCCTTCGCCTGTGACGTTGAAGAATCACGTCTGCTATCTACTGGTGGAAAGTGGTGCGACTTTGGAGCTTAAAGGGTTAAAAAAATAAGATGAACGTTTATTAAATCATTCTGGTCCACTGCTCGTGCAGCAGGCTCAGACGGAAACTCACAGAAACTTAACTTTGACGTGGATCTGTTGTTGGAAACTTCCCTGTGTTTCCAGGATGCTGAATGTAATATTTGTGCAGAAATTTCTTGGTCATATGTTTGGAAGTCGATGGTTTGGGAAGTATTTTCTTCAGGAAGTATTCAGACCCACTTTCTACACACAATTTAGCTGGAAGATTTTTGACTTTTGGTCAACATTACACAAAAAAACAAACATTATGAATTGCTGTGGAAGTTAGAGTATACGAAGCAAGATCTCCTTAAGGATTGTTCCTGGTGGAGGATAAAATGTCAGAGCCCTCAGAAAACAACATTTCTGCTACCATTAAAATAAAGCAAATCATCATGTTTCTCTTTCATTTATTTTTTACTGATTGGATAAAAATCAAAAACTGAAATAATTACAGAAATTACCTTCTTTTGAGCTCCTCTGCACATGCTATGCAAAGAAATGATGATAAGAGAAACTAATGTAAGCTACAGGAAAGAGTAAAACATTATTTCTGCACTACATAAAACAGGCATCTAAACAGCCTTCTGTCCATCGCCTGCATCCTAACCTGCATATTTCATTTAATTTTCAGAAAGCTTGCAGATGTCCAAGCCTATCTAGACACAGTTAACAAAGCAGTACCCACGCAAACTGCGGGGTTGGTGTTGCACAGTATAGTTGATATGCAACCAGCGAAAAAAACAAAGAAGAAGAAGCTGTGATGTGCTGGCCACATAAACCACCGTCGTCCACTGTGCAACCTCCTTTTATGTCTTCCTAAGATTATCACGATCTCCTCCACTGTTGCTATGACTTCATAAATGTTCCCTGAGCTTTACACTGCCCTCTAGTGGATGGCATACATAACTACATAACAATCTGAATTCGACCTTATATCGACAACAGAAGCCAGTTTTAGACATATGGGTGCTTTGTCACAGTTAACATAATCCACAAAAAAGTTTTGTTATGAAGATTATTTATGAAGATTCTGACAGTTTTTAAAGACTTACATTAAATGTTGATATTATCACAGTAGTATTGATCAATATTATTTTCACACGTGCACTGCGACTTAACATGTAATGTGCACGTACATATATATGAGTACACGTAACGTGGTCAAAAATATGGTTACTATTAAAAAGGGCTCCCCCTTAAAGTATCAGCTGAAAGTCTTTAAGGGAGCTCCTCTGCCTTTCGGGGGAGCCAAGCTCCCCTTAGCTCTCCCATAACTTGAACTCTCTTGACTTGAACTTGAACTCTTATTTCATGCCAGGCACAGATGTAAGCACGGCTCAGTTTGCACATTTATTGGTCCCCATTCACTTAAAGTTGAAAAATCATGTTGTATCCAAAATCCTTTAAAGTCATGAGAAGCTTTTTAATGGCAGAAATAAGACCTGGGGAACAGAGGAGAGTTTGAAGGGAGTTAATAACTGAGAGCATGGGACTTTAAATACCAGTGTATTATAGGTTTCAAGTAACAAACAACAGAGGCTTAAAGGACATTTGGAGGTGATGGTGTTGTAACCTAATCTCATCTGTTCTGCAGACGTTTCAAACGGCCTCAGCTCTGAAAGCAGCTTTGTTCTGATGCTGCAGCTCTGAGCCACGGCAACACACGATTCTTCTTTAGGATTTTTCAATGCATGTCATAATACATCCCACCACATTTTACTGTCAGGGGTTACACAGCACCGTGGAACAGAGGCGAGCAGGTACAAGTTAACTCCGGTTTCAGGTGAAAACAAAATCCAGACCCTAAGAACAGAACAGTGGTTTAGTGTAGCGAGCTTTAACCTTGCCCTGTGACCTCCTGTTTCATTAAACGTGTTGACGCATTGAACATGTTGCGTGTCTTCTCTGTGAAGACATGAGCACGAAGGTCAGCATGCAGGGACTGAAGGAGGGGGCGGAGGGTGGATGTCTTCAGGTGTAGTCGGGAGGACCTGAGCTGCCAGCTGATTCTGCTGCAGATGATTCGTGTCCGCTGAAGCTGCCGACAGAAACTGGCTCCAGATCATCCACGGGTAGGTGGTGTTTTTATCTGAAAGATTAGATATGAAAAGAATTGTGTTCAGCATTGCATTGGTAAACATGACTGTCACACCTGATGAACTCACCGTTAGAAATCCAGGCAGCTAGTTCTGATGCTTCCTTTTTAATCTTCTTTTAAGCTAAAAAAAAAACAGAAGATGCTGCTGGATTAGCCACAGATATCTAGTAAAGGGTTTGATCTCAAGTCTGCTAAATCTCTGATTCCAGGACAATTTTTTCTCAAAAAGGTCGTTTTTTTTGTTTTTCTTTGAGCTATTTTTAACATTTTGTCAGAAACTGATTGAACTATCATCTAGAAATAATGGAGTGATCCCATCAAGGGTGCAGCCAGAGGAGCCATGGACCACCCCTACAATCTGACTGGTCCTCAAGTATCGATAATCAAATTCTAACAAATATTTAGTACTAACTGACCTTTACCTGGTTAAACCTCAGATGTCTGAGTGTAACTGAACGCAGCATGTGGGT
>CM047980.1:2639256-2649824 GCA_026261665.1 Melanotaenia duboulayi | reverse complement strand
TATCATGGATCATGGTGGATTTACTAGATCTGAATGGGGTCTGAATCAGTGTTGGAGGTAACTTTTACTTTTTAACATGTTACAGTAATGACATTACTTTTTTGGGTAACAAGTAAAGTAGTGGGTTACACATAAAATATCGGTAAGGAAATGACTTTACTGGACTTACAGTAACATGTTTTTCTGTGTTACTCGAGCCGTGTTTGTCTATGTGTAAAGTTCTGATCTGTTTTAATTGGTATGTGCTGCCTGTGTGTGTGCTTGTCTGGGCACGTTGCCATAGAGATCGATTTACGTGACGTAGCTGATTGAGCGCCAACTAAAGAGAAAGATAAATGAAGCTGGAGACGGAGATACGGCTTTTGGTCAGTGGCGATATTTGCAATATTTTCAGTTCAGTCCAGTTTCAGTCCAAACTAGTGAAAGATCCTGCTCGCCGGTCAATGGAAGGAGTCCTTCAGCAGCCGACCCGCCTAAACAAGCATCCAACCCGCCTAAAAAAGCATCCGACCCGCCTAAACAAGCTAAGCTTTTTTCAACATTTCCTGGAGCACAGCAGACAGTAAGACAGAAATTAACAAGCTAGTTGCAGGTTCATTGTAGGAGACATGCTCCCCCTGTCGACTACTGAATCACCCAGGTTTAGAAAAATACCAGATAAAATGATGATGAGACAAGTGTGTCCATTTCTTCCCACAGACAGGGACGCTGTACATGTGGTTTTAAATGTAGTAACATGTAAAGTAATTTCATTAAAATTTACAGACGTAACTAGTAACTAATTACTTTTTTAGAGTAACTATCCCAACACTGGTCTGAATAAACACTACATTTAGTGGCTGGATTGTAACCCTTCTGGAGGGGACAGGCTATCATCACAGTTTACCCCACAGAGCAACACACTACCGCTCCTGAGAAATTGGTGATGGTAGAAGAGCTGGAACTTGGGGTGCCAGAGATCCAGGGGAGTTTTAAGAGTTAACAGCTGTTGCTCTCATTCCACCCCATAAAAAGCTTTATGTTACTTCCTGCTGCTTCAGGCTCCGCCCATTGTTCCCAGCATGCCCAGCAGCAACAGCAGCAGCCTTAGGTGTGGAAGCGTTCGACCTGCAGCAGCGACAGGTGTCAGGTGGACCCCGCCCCCATCAGAAATCATGTTTTGTGCGTCCTGCAGTGCACTTATTGCGGCCATGCTGGAGTTCAGGTCTCCGCTGGTGATCAGGTCAAACACGCAGGCCTGGTAGTAGACATCTCGTGCAGGAAGCAGCGCGGCACAGTGCGCTTCCGCGTTGACGGCTGCAGGAGTGAAGGGGTCTATCTGTGGGGGAAGCAGCGTATTGATCCTCTGGGAGGCAGGGCAGCCCCACACGCAGAGCTGCAGGTCCTGCTCCGGGCCGAAGGCCTCAACGACGCCACGCGGTGAGAGCACCGACAGGCCAAGTGAGCGGCCGGTCTGACGCACCACCAGCAGCGTGCCGATGTGAGCTGCTCGGATCTCAGCGTGCCGGCCGGGACTCTGAGTGTGCACCGTCAGGCTGCGGTGACCTCGACGTTCGCCGCTCCACACCGAGCCGTCAGCGAACGCAGCAGGAACGTTGTCCAGCTCCGCCTGGTACAGCTGCTGGTCGATACACTGACGCCAGTTCTTAAAGATGATGGTGATCTGACGGGGAACAGAAGCAACGATCAAACATGACTTCTCAATCAATTCTTCACAGAGAAATGAAACAATGCCAAAGTTACTGTCTAAGGTTGTGGGAGCCTGCGAGAGGCCGCCCCTGTACCATCTCAGGACAAACAGCCATTCACACTCACTCCTACAGAGTTTAGAGACACCAGTTAAACATGCATGTTTCTGAACTGTGGGAGGAAGCTGAAATACCTGGAAATCCACCACATATAAGACATAAGATATATAAGAAAAGAACATGTAAACTCCACATAAAGGTCTCAGCACGTTCAAACCACCACACCATCATCCTACCCATAACCTGAACTCTAACAGTCATGTAGTAGTTTTTAAAATAACACGCCATCTCAAGAAAACTGTTCCTGTCGACTTAAAATTGAATATCATCCTAAGATGACGAGACAGTCAACTGGAATTAATCATGTAAAGTTCTCAACCATGGCTGCTCTCAGCTTTCATGAAAAGAAACACTTTAATCTGGTTCAAACTGTAATTGGAGGTGTGTCCAAGTCCTCTTAGCTTTAGCTCACCTTGGTGAGCACTGTGGGGTACGTCCCACCTCGTGTTGGTGAGCTGGTGGCCTGGACATACAAGTACTCATTGTCAATGAGAGGCCACGCCCCCTGCACCGTACACGTCTGGAAGTCATTATTGAAAGTTCGAACGTGCGGGTCTCCAAACACGCTACAGTGCAGGTACTCTGGCGCCCGTCCCTCCCTGCTGAAGTAGCTCCTCTCATAGAGGCAGCTGTCGCCTGACAGCGTGCCCTGAGGCAGGGGCCGGGGCTTGGCCGTGGGCCCTGCTCGGGGGCAGCGGTACTGGATCAGCAGGTCTTCGATGCCCTGAACTGCAGAGTGGTAGACGAGGTCACCTCGACATGCCCGTGCCATCTTCTTAGTGCACATGGCATAGGAGCGCAGGGCGCTGCAGTAACCAGCGTTCACCGTCTCCCTGAGAGCTGCACCTGCTGCGCCGCCGCCACCGTTGCTGCCACCCAGGTCCCCCTTCGCAGCCACGAAGTCAGAGTTGCACCTTAGAATATGACAGGAAGCTCTGACTGGAGAGAGGAGGAAGAGTTTTATTTAAACTTCAGAAAACCTGACAAGGTCAACGTCATGATGCAGTAAAACCAAAAAGTAGAATCCAGCTGCTGAGTTGGTGCTGATGGGAGGCTTCATGAGTTTAGAGTTGCTTCACTTTTTACAGGCTGTACTGTTTCCACAGGCTGGTGTGTGTGTGACTGCATGGTTACCTTCAGGTAAACTCAGCTGAACAAGCAGCAGAGTCAAGCGGATGCAGTGTTTCCATGGTAACGATAGAAAGGGTGTGCCTGCCTGAAGCTCCATCATCAGGTTGACTCTGAAAGAGAACAGATGTCTATTAGTCCACCTGTTACCTGGTGGTTAAACCCCTCATAGCATTCTGGACATTGAAGTTGTTCACTTGTTACTTTCTCTTCTAGGTTTTTTGCATTCATTACACTTTATCTGGTCTCAATTGGTCCTGGGTTTCTAGGCTGTAACCAGAAATATTCAGGCTTTATGTCCCTTTTTTCTCCATCTCGGCCCAGACATTCAGACATCATCATACCTTTTGTCTCAAAATGGAGCTGGCACAACACAGGAAAACACCTCTACACGATTTAGAAGTTTATCTGCATCTCAAAGGTAAACAACACTTCTTTGAGGACAGACATGTTCACATTTTGAACACAGATGGTTTGAGAGAGGTATTAAACTGGATAAACCATCTCTGAACAGAGGGGGTGTTCTCAGGTTTCACCTTCTTACAGCTTGACACACGTTGGACTTAATTAGCAGTGGACTTAAAGCAGTTTTGGTCACACAGGTGAACAACTCACAGGTGACAATGACCTGAACAACCAAGAGATTGGTCAGATGAGTCAAGACTGATTACGTAACGCGCTCCGGACTCATTTGATTGCACAGTGACGACTATTATCTTCATTTCTGGACCATTGGCTGCCCGGCAGTGTCCCGAGGCTGAGAAAACACACTACAAAACTTTTTCTTCTAGGACACCACGTGACCTTGCAGCCATGTTTTTCACACCATGTCACACACTAGCAAGCAGACATACTGTAGACACATTAGCCGGTTTGAACGCGCACCGTGGCAGATTCAGCAAAGAAACACAGAGAAAAAGAAAGACAGAATGAGACAGAACAACAGATAAGACAAGACTTGACTGACTTTTACTGGCTGGCGAGCCACAACAGTTAGCCGGTGATAGGGGGCCCATTTATGCTCTAAACTACAAACAGACCCAGACCCTTTTGTTCATCTTCTTCATCCTTTACATGCATTATTTAGTTTTCAGGAAGCTTACAGATGCGTACCCTGATGCATCAGAGTAGTGCCACCGGAAACCATGGGGGGCAGGGTTGAGCATTACAGCTGATGTGCAGCCAGTAAAGGGACAAAGAAGCCACCGTGTACTTAATGGCTGCACAGACCACCGGTCTACTCTGCTGCCTCCTTTTATGTCTCTTCCTGTGAATGAACATCATGATCTCTAATGTTGAACTCTGTTGAGAGTTGAACTCTGCACTGCTCTCTGGTGGATGTGTTGTCTAACAACCATACTAACATAGAAGATGCACCTATGACCCTTAAGAACACAATGTGTGAATGTTCCTCTCATGCTTATCAGCCGAACCCACAGACTGGTTAGAACTGAAGAAGCTTTTCAGACAAGAGCCAGAACATCTTAAAGAACCAAGAAACTGAAGTCCAGTTGACTTTATTTCAGCTCACTTTGACCTGGGTGGCTGAGAATCTGCACCAACAGACAGAATGTAAGAATATCTGAACATCCAGCAGTTTTAAAGGAGCAATACTGGGAATCTGGGAGCTTCTCCTCAACATGATTTTACATTTTCTTCTGAACTATTCCAGCAATTACTTCCTAACATCTAGTAGGGCAATGCCCCATACAATTATCACATTTACTGAGATCTCTTGTCTTCCAATAGGAAGCAAAGGATGGAGTTAGCTTCTTTATAGTTCGTACATCAGCCAGGTGATATCGTAGTGATCTCTGTCTGGCTTTTTCATGTCGCATGTCCTTAATACTTTTCAACACTTCCTTCCTTCCAAACCTGTTCTTCTGTGCCTTTTCACCCATGCACCCCTTTCATGGTGATGCTTCCAGTTATCTCTTCCCTTTTGGCTGTTTCTCGGTATTAAATCTCTGACCAGCAGATCATGTATATGTTTATCTGTCAGTGTCTGTAAATGAGTTCATCGGTGACCACCATACTCTGGAAATCTGATCCCTCTGTTTTCCTCTCATCGTGAATTTGTGTCTTCTCTTCATCTTCCTGCATCTGTGAGATGAGTGAGCTTCATGTTTCAAACAGAACACTGAAGACGAAGAGGAGATTTCTCCACGCCACATCATGGCTGGACCAAAGCTTCACACAAGGACATATGACACTGAATCAGTTACATCAGGATTTCCTAGGATGATGGGGACAAACCTCCAATTGAGTTCTGTGGTAGAAATTCTCCATAAAACCATCATTTCATAACTTTAAATATCACTTCAGAAAAGTCCATAAAGCTCCAGTTGTTTTTATGTCATTTATGAAGCTGCAGCAGGAAAACAAGTTGAACAGAGTACACGAGTCTGCAGGAGTTTAACAACTCCTTCCTCTAAGAACATGTTTACTCAAGGCCCCGCCCACACCCCTCTCAGCCAATCCCTGCAAGAGCTGCGCTTGTGGATAGTTCATGCATGAAAACAGTAAGTAGTTTAAACTAACTCTCACCTTAATAAGAGTACAACCTAAACCAGACATGTGCAGTCTGTCCTCAAAGGCCACCGTCCGGCAGGTTTTGGATGTTTCCTGCTGCAGCACCTGGGTCAGATTGATGGGTCAATATGATTGGGCAGAACCTAACAAACTGTTAGCAGACATTTAATCTGAATCCGGTGTGTTGGCATTGGCGTCGCCAGACTCCATTTACTGGGGCACGTGGCCCAGTATAAATGCTACGATTCATTTTTAACAATAAATATTTATCATACATTATTTCAGATAATTCAGACAGGAAAAAATATATATTTAAACTTAAACGTGTAGCAAGAGCGTTAACTAAGAGAGGATCCAGCTCAGGGACTCATTCTGTCTCTGCATGTCACCGTGCACGAGCAGCAGGCGAACCACACACACGTCGCGCGGCCGTCCCGTGTGTCGGGTGAGCGGTGAGCAGTTTGAGGTCTCGAAATGAAACCAAATGAGATGAGAAAGAGGGAGGTAAGACCGCGGTGAAATCAGTTTTAGGTTGGATATTCCACATTTGAACTGGAGCAAACCAGCGTCTCGTTTAGGGACCATCAACAAATGACAGGCTTTCTATGAAACGGAAATTCTCATAAAGGACATAAAACAATATTTTCATACTAAACAAAAGCAGACTTCTAACGTAAACACAGAGAAATAACACGTATTTTTTTGTTTTTCATACAGGGTGCCCAATCTTTTGAATTGCTTCAAATTTTAATTGAGATTTTAATGATTTTTTAAGAGAAAATAAATCCAATAGCTTCTAAATCAAGCAACCCAGTCACTTCAAACCAAAGCTGAATTGAAGCAGAGGATCATCCAAACAAGACACAACTCTTCCTGATTTTCTTAAAGCTGAGTTACAGTCAAGTGATCGACCACTTTGTGAAGTAGAAAAATAGGCAGTACGCTCTAATGCTCAAAAATTAAACAAACTGTTCAGAATGAGTTGAGCTATCACCCTGAAAAGCAGGTAATAACCGTTACTCTGGAACGTGTATGAAGAGAGTTCTGACCTGCCATCGTTTGTTATGGTGTTTATGCTTTTGCTGCCATGTTGAAAGTGTTCATGTTTGTTAAATGTGTGCTTACACTCTTTAATATCTCAATTAGTATTTCCATAGGAATGTAGCAGTGGTACAGAGCAGTGTGTGTGTGTGTGTGTGTGTGTGTGGGGAGGAGACGAGGGATATGTGGTAGGGGGCCTGTGCCCCAGCAGAGCTTTATGCCTAGCAACGCCCCTGTGTGTTGGATCAGGAAACATCTCAAACCTGCAGGGTTGCGGTCCTCGAGGACCAGAGCTAAACACCCCTTTTCTGAAATAACCTTCATTTGGAGTCAGACTGGGTTCTGCAGAGTTCTCATGAGTACTTTCTGGTTGACACTACTCTCAGAAGAAAATTAACCTTTGCATTAATGTGTATCACTGCATTAATATGAAGATAAATATATATAAAAATGATTTCAGACGCAACCATCACGGCATTGTTTAGCAACACTTTTACATCCAGCTGCTAAGGGTGCATTCATACTAAAATAGTCCGGGAGACTTGGTTCGATTGGATGGGAAATTCCTAAAATTTTGACATTGCACTTACTCCAGTGGACTAAACTTCCTCAGCCACATCACGCAGTTTTAACAGCTTCTCACTAGAGGGAGATATTCCCCAAAACGATCACTAACCAAGAAGAAAGGAAAAAAATCCGGCTCATTGATTGGCCAGGACCAATAACAGCTCGTTCACCACATGTAAACAACGAAGAAACAATAAATTCGAGTCTGGTTTCTGTTTGGTCTTTGGTGTTAAAACCTGATCTGGTTTGCACCAGACTCCAGGAGAGACAGAGACATGTCCATCACGTTGTAGTACATCACGTCTTAAGTCACTTCCTCGCCTTGCTCTGCTGGATGGTCCGTTTGCATTCACACTGTCAGCGCAGCAGACCAGAGTTCATTTGCAAGAGTCCAGAGATCCCTGGTTTTCAAGCGGACCACTACCTTGGGCCACACCAGAGTCTGAAAGCATGCTCACAGCTTCAAACGGACCAGACTATACGAGGAAGCTGACCAGGGTTTGCTTAAAGTGAACCAAACAGTGTTAGTGTGAATGTGTCCAAAATGTGCTGGAGATGACAGAACCATGACAGGATATCCCCAGCAAGATATGGAAGGACTGGATGCACAGTCCTGGCAGACACATGAGGAAGCCAACCAGTGGAAGCCCAGAGAAGAGCCGAGAGATGCAGGCTGTGTTTGATGTGAGGTGGCACCATGTCACGAAAATTTCTTCTGCTCAGGAACTTAGACAGCAGTTATTGAAAGAACAAGCCTGAGCTTCCACAGGTGCTGCTTGCATCGCAGGTACTGAAAGTTTCCCTTTCCCCCCACCACCTCCCACATCTCTTACGTTCCAAAGAAACACAGCATCCATCAGAGAAGAGCATCTCCCCCGCACCGTCACTGGAGGTGTCTTCTGTAAATATGTTTCAACACTACTGTGCGTGCTACTACTACTACTGTTTTTTGGCTACAGCAGGGGTCCTAAAGGTCCACCACCCTGCAGGTTTTAGATGTTTCCCTGTTGCCACACACTTGACTTACATCGAATGAATCTCCAGCTGTTTGTCAAGTTGCACACACTCCGTTCATTTTAGTTTGGTGTGTTGCTGCAGGGAAACATCTAAAACCTGCAGGACTGGGGACCTCCAGGAGCAGGGTTGCTGATCCCTGGGCTACACAAGTACTACGTGTCTCTTATGAAAGCTATGTTTTACCACCTCTTCAGTACCTTCAATAATAAGAATAATAAATGAACGTCAGTGAGGACAGCTGTCAGTGTTTCTGCTCTGTAAAAAAGGAAACTGATATTAAAACTGTTTCTGATGAATAACAAATGTTTTCTTCATAAGAAATAGATTTAACAGTTAAAATTTATTTGTGTTATTTTACATTTTTAGTGAGGGTGGGTTATACTTGTCCCAGAGAATGAAAGGTCCTCTGGGGCAACAGGAGGTTTAAATATGAAGATTTGTTTGTTTTCTTGTTTGTTTCTCATCAGTTTCACAGAATAATGTTTCAGTGATATTTGGATTAGTAGGGACGAGTTCTGGTCTGATGCTTACCTGCAGAGTCACTGCATGTCTGGACTAATAAACACCTCACGGAGCAGCTTCAGGTCATCGTCTTGCTCCTGAAACATCACGTTTCTGTACGAACATATGGTCACCTCTTCTACTATTTTGGTCGGCACTGACTGTTTGCCCCTCTGTGTTGTAACGTGGACTCTCATCTGTTTGCTTTTTTTCTTTATAGAACAAATGTCAGTGGGCAGGGGGCGGGGCTTACAGCAAGACTTGAGTCATCAGACCAACAACGTAACACGACACAAGGATGATTTTAACCTAACACACGGTGTAAAACCAGCAGCATAAAAATGAGCTAACAAGAAGAAGAAAAGAAGAAGAAGCGACTCAGGACTCAGTAACGCGTTCTAATAAAACTATGTTTGGGGAAGAGACTTGAAGGAAAGAACTGAATCAGCTATCCTGATTTCCATGAACAAATAATTCCAGAACCTCTTTCTCTCCTTCAGATGTGAGTCTGCTTTCTGGGACCACCAACAGGTCTCTGCATGAGGAGCAGTAAGGAAGCAGTAAGGTTTCCAAAGGTTAGTGAAACAATACAGAAAAAAAACGGTGACTGCTTTCAAAACAATTAATAAGATCTTGAAATCAAGTCTAGAACATGGCAGCCAGTCAGTTCCTCCATTTTTAGGGTGATTGTTGCTGTTTGTGATCAAAGTGTTATTCCTGGTGTGATAGATGAAGCAGGTGGAGGAAACCTTCCTCAGAGGTTTTCTCCATGTTGACATGACAGCATCACACAGCTGCTGCAGGTTTGTCGGCTGCATCCATGATGAGAATCTCCCGTTCCACCACATCCCAAAGCTGCTCTACTGGACTGAGATCTGGTGGCTGTGGAGGCCGTTGGAGTCCAGTGAACTCATCGTCATGTTCTAGAAAGCAGGTGGAGATGATCTGAGCTTTGTGACATGGTGCTTTATCCTGCTGGAAGATTTGGAATAAGTAAAACTGAATGAGCGTTGAACTCTGAAACCAGTCCGGGCAGGAAAGCTGCTTCCACGTGTTTCCAGTCAAGATACCAAACTAAACTATTTATGCAGAAAAAAGGGATCAAAGTTTTGAAATGAATCAATAGTTTGTACTTTGACAGACGGCAGTCAGCTGATCTTCAGTCTCATTTAACAGGTGGGAAGGGCTGTGTGTGTGTCTATGTGTGTGTGTGTGTGTAAAAGCTAAATTTAACCTGCAGTTGCCCCCCAGAGTTCCCTCCAACACTCTTATAAATACACTGAGATGTGGCTGCTGGCAGTGTCTCAGTTTGCTGTGAAACTAAAGAAATGAGATGATTTTCATTATTTAATGTTTTTTTTTATCTAAAACCTGCATCACACCAGATTAACTCAAATTCGTTGAAAGATCTAGTTACAAATACATGAAGGTTAAGGCTTAATGTTCTATACATAGCTATCTACTGTAAATTCACATTTATTAAACACTCCTTCCTTCAGCAACACTGGCTCATGAAAACATGTTCTTAATGTTTACTTCATGAAAATACAAATAATTAATTTATGCTGAAATTTCTACACTGCAGTTTCAATCATAATCAGCATAAATGTGAATGATAATTAAAAGACTGATCTGACTGAGCTGTTAGTTAATAAAAGGAATAATTTTAGCCTAGCCGGTCTGGGTCGGTGTTAGGGATAAAATCTAAATTTGGTGATATTTAACCCTCAATCACGCCTTTAGAAAAATCCCATTAAGCATCCTTCAGCACAGAAATGAGCTCATTAAACAAATTAAGCTAAATAAAACTTTTATAATAATCTTTAATTTTCCAAAGCAGCACCAGTCCTGATCTTTTATAGAAACATATTAAAAGTTAATGAATTAAACGTTTCTAACTGCCAAGTTTTTCTCATGATGCTGCTCCATTTTATGGCCCGGATGAAGGTTTTTCTTCCTGGCTCTGGTCCAGAT
>CM047980.1:2627193-2637420 GCA_026261665.1 Melanotaenia duboulayi | reverse complement strand
CACACACACACAGTGCAGCAGTTTATTTTAGTTTCAGACCTCCAGGAAGTTGACTCTATTTGAAATCTCTGTCACTCCAAAGAAGCAGAAACTTGATTTTTATTAATGGAAGCAGGCAGCAAACGAATGGAGGGTGAAGCAGATCTTCAGAAGGTCCTGAGTCTCACGTGCAGGTTTATAAACTTTTCCTGCACCCCTGAGTGAAAGAGACAGCTGTCAATAGACCTGATCGGAACAAATCGGAACGGGTTCTTTTTCAGGCCAATTTGGGGAAATATGTGAAGGAAGAAAATAAAAATAAAATAGAGTAAAATAGAATAACTCATGTACTTTGTACCCAGCATTGTACCTCTGCTATTTAAATGTAACCGTAGACAACGTGGGTTTAGCGTCTTGTCCAGGTGGAACAGGTGTGATACCTGGTTTCATCGTCGTGGTTTTAGCATCTTTATTTCTTTTCTCTTGCTTTTATCTGCTGTCTGTGTTCTCAGAGGAACAAATGTCCGTCTTTATGTTAGTGGAATTTTATGTGAAGAATGACAATAAAGAACTTTTGACTTTGTGCGAGGACACTTTGGGGAAACCTGGACTCAAACCACTCGCTTTCTGAAAGGTGGGAGACCGCTCGTCCTCCTGAGCCACAGTCAGTCCAAAAACAAGGATGACGTGAAGATGGGCGATACCAACATTTTTACTGTTAAGATATTCACTTTTCAGCAGTACTGAAAGTCCACAAATTATCCAGCGTGTATCTGAATTATACTCAGGAACATAAATACTTCTACAAAATATTTATAAAATTATAATAAAATATGTCAACAAGTAAATTAAATAAAAAGAAAATAAAAAAATATTTTTAAATCCTAATTATTTATAATTAAGTAAACATTACTATAAAATTTATTACATTTCTTAAATTGAAAGAACAAAGTACTCCAAAAGCTGATTTATTAAACATTCCTCAACATGTCATTGGACCATCAGAGCAGTAGCAGAGGGCGGCCAGCAGGGGGCAGCACGGACTCACACCTGCAGTTTTTTGAAGGTCTGATGTGACTTCGGGTGTTTTTTAGGTTGGAGCTCCACCTGCAGCTGCAGGTGTCTCTATACAGGTCAGGAGGTCTCAGCTGCTTCCATCTAACCTGCTTTGTAAATAAAGTTTGAAGAGTTTGAACATTCAGTGCACAGATGGACGGTCCAGCAGAGGGTAACAGGTTAAGTTGTTGGCCCTTTAAGCATGAAGCGGGGCCCCTCCACGCCTCACTGAGCAGCTATCAGGGCCTTTGTTACTGTTCAGAGGCAGGCGGGGGAAGAGTGGGCACTGGGAGGGGGGGCAGCTAAAACCAGGACTGAGGGACCGAGACCCTCCACAGACCAGAAACTGCAGGGCGGCACAGTCGGGCAGATGGAGGCTGCAGAGGTGAGTTTTTACTTCTTTATTCACTTTCAGCTTTTAAGTTTCTTCCCAGGAACTGAACATGAGCAGAAATGTGACCAAGAAGCAGAAAATCTGTCTTTATTCTTTATTTTCGTTTTCCTAAACTGCAGTTTTTCAGGCGAATGGACAGAAAAATGTTGGAAAATCTTCACTTAACAAAAACTTCTGTTCATTTCTGAGAATCCACGTCAGATTTTCTGCTTTAAAGACGCTTGAGATTATTCTAGATAACATTTAGACACTATTCAGCAACTTTTAGTCTCACGTGTTTTCTACATGAACTTCTCAGTTCTCAGAGCAAATTTTAATTTTTAGATTCCCAGCTGCATTTTTCCCGATCCGTCTAAAACCTGCGGTAGCACTCAGACAGACCAGAACTTTCCAGCATCTTATAGAAGTAACAGGAAGTAAAGCACTGAAGTCAAACTGGTAGCATATCAATCACAAAGGGTTACAGTTCTGCTGAATATGCATCTCCCATGAGCCTTTGTAGTCCAGATAAGTTGGGTTTTGAAAATAGCCCCGCCCCCCCGACAGCAACATGTTCAGGTGTCTTTGCTAACCTTCATTATCACAACAAACAATGTTGAAAAGCATTAGAAACAACTTACTGGCTTTACTCCGGTTTAGTTTGAAAGTTTTATATTCAAACTGCATCAGGTTTACAGGGACTGAGATGTGAATGAGCCTCAGCTCATGTTAACCCCTCCATGCCCGGTGTTTCTTTTATTCTATAAATAATATTTTTGTTATAATTTATCCATATTTGTCTTTATAAATTTATTTCATTTTTATTAGTATTTTCTTGTATTCACGTCTTTTTCTTTCTGTAATTTCTTTCCTGCATTTATGCTGAATAAATCCAGGCGTTGGAGGTAACCAGGCCATGTTCTAACGCTGTCACGTTTCAGAGAGCTGAATTCATCTTTTTCATTCTGTTATTTCAGTTTTTCTTTGAGCATCCCAACTTCCCTGACCTTCAGCTCTTCATGCCCAGAGTTTTTTATTTTAATGTGTTTTTCTTGTTTTTTGGTGCGTTTCTATGACTCGTGGATGATTCCAGTGGAGGTAAAATTAAAGATGGAGGATTTAGTTTAGTTCTGGACACATGATCAGACCTTGTTTTTTTAATCAGATTATCTGAAATAACAGCATTCATTTCAAGATATTCAGGTTTAGTTTTTGTAGTTGGATCAAAGGAGGATTAATCCGTGTCTGTCTCCATGACAACCTCTGAACTGTGTGTGTTTCAGGGTGTGTGGTGTGCTTCCTCCCAGGGTCGGGCAGGTCCGGGATGCGGTGCACTGTTGTCATGTCCCCCCTCCAATATTGCACTCGTCCCGGCCTCCCCGGCCCCGGGGTCACGACCACCCACCTCCGGACGGGCAGCGGCGAAGGCAGATGGACGGATGTCTCTCCTCCACCCGTCTGTCAGCCACAGACGGAGGCGTGTGACCATCAGACTGAGGTGAAAGTAGCTGAAGGGCCACATGGAATAAATCAGCTTGTTTTTACTGTGGGAAGCTTTCAGGGATTACCTACTTCTGCTTTACGGAAACATCTTCAGCTCGTCCTGGAAGTCTATGCGTAACTTTTGGAAACCTAACTTTTATACTTTAAAGCATGCACGTGATTGGACGACCTTTGACTTGTGGGCGGAGATTTGGTTACACCATGAGTGTAAAACATTAATTATTTACAATACCGTTAAAAATAAAAAGAAACATGATTCCGAATTAAGACGGGAAAAAATATAATAAGGGGCCCAAGTTGGCCCTTGAATCCTGATGCAGGTACACTCAGGTTGTGCTGAGTCATGCCATTACTTTAACAAGCTAACGTTTCTCTTACATCTCTAAGCCCGTTGAACATGATGTGTTGACGGAGAATCACAGTAACACTTATGTAAACAAACCCACTCCCAGTATCATGTGAAACCCATGTAATCAAATGTGGTTTTACACATGTGGCTACATGTTTTTTACATGTTAGAATGACAGAAAAATTTTAGAACATGTGAAACATACGTTAAACAAGGGGAACATGGTTTTAGAACATTTTCAAACTAATTTACTTCCATGTAAACCCCAAGTAACCACGTGTGGTTGTGCACATGTTTTTTCATGTTAAAATAATGTGAAATTTCATGTTTCATGTTTTACACATGTTCTTTCTGACATGTGGAAAATGTTCGGCATTATGTGATCACATGTGGAAAACATGTTTCTGTCCAGCACCAGAACCAGGTCTGCACCAGATCCATTTCAAACCGGACTTTATTCTCGTTAGGGTAGATGTTAGTTTGTATGAGGATTTTCTTTTGTTTTGGTAAATTTGTCTGATCCAGACTTTGGTTTCGGTCCACGAGCGACGTGTTGCACAACAACCTGCAGGGGGCGCTGCAGAGCGACAGCCTAAGAGGAGCTTCTTTCAGAAACAGTTTCACGAGCTGTTCTGAGACTTTCTGCTGGAAGAATCAAGAAATATGAAGCCGTCGTTGTAGGAAAGCTTTTATTTCAACAAAAACAGGACATAAATATGAATTTTCAAAGCAAAGACTCAGCAGAGGCGTCTATGTCGATGATAATTTGTTGTTTTGAGCAAACTGGATCTCCTCCTTCATCTTGGGGGAGTTTTCTTGTTCAGAGATGAACAATATTTATATATCACATTTAATGATGAGGTGTAACCAGAGTTCTGGACAGGAGGTCGTGTTTGTCTGAAGAAACTCGAGTCAAACAACCGAAGTCTAGAAACCGCTGAGTCTGCAGAAAATCTGAACCAGATTGAATCAGTTCAGTGAGTCTGACGCAGTTTTTAACAGGAACAGATTAATTATTTTTGTCTTGACTTTAGCTGCTTATCCATCACCCCCAGGATTCCACAAAACCTAAATATCACAATAAAAAACAGTAATGGAAACACCGAAATTTAAAAAAAACTTCTCAAATATCGTTAAAAAGTATTTACGCTCTCATGAGGTTCTTTCCAGACGTGTCGATATAGAAGTGTTTTTTTAAAAGTGTAATTTACACGTCCCCCGGTGTAACGTAGGGGGTCATGTGACCAGTTCGTTTCAAGTGAAGATTGCATGAGTAGACGTAGTACTAGACAGAAATCTTTTTACATCCTTGATGCGAAATGCAGAGTTTACAAAGAATTAGAAATTTCTCAAAGTCTCGCGGGACGAGATTTTACGAGAATAACGGCTAATGCGCTAAACACCGTTCAATGAAACACCTGCAAATAACAGTTTTACTTTAGAAATTTTGNTGAAACACCTGCAAATAACAGTTTTACTTCTAGAAATTTCGCTCGTATTTTTTGAGAAACTGTAATGGAAACGCAGCTTTGGATGAGGGCGGGTTGGAAACATGGCGTACAGCTCAGTGAGCTCCAGCGCGTTGAATCTTTGATAGCCGGCTGTGGTTCAGGTGAGAATCACCTGGTCCACCTTCATCCTGCTGGAAGACGGAGCGTCACTCAGTGTTTCTTCTTTTAGTCTGAGTTACAAAGAAAACGTGACACTGGGGTTTTACTTTGAGTTACTAAAGTTTTCCCACAGAAGAAGATCCTTCTGATGATGCTGCCAGAACCCTTATACTGTGCTCCATGCTTACAGGTGTGTAAAATTCCTAATCCGGTCCTCATTTCTTTATATTTGACTTTGTTCTGATCGTTGAAAGTGATCTTCATCAATAAATCTCCAGCTTTCCGAAGGTCTTTTAAAGTTTTTCTTTGGATATTTTCTGCCTTTTCCTCCATTTCCAGTCCAGTCCTCGTACCGGACCATTTTCAGAAGAACTTTACTCTGAACTATGACTCGTTCACATAATCACCATAACACACATTTTAATTAATGTGTGTTGATGTGGGTTAACTTTTAGGTAATTCAGTTTTGTTGTGTAAAGACTTATTTTGTTTTTAATATGCATGAATTGAATTGTTCTAAAAATTTTTTTTCTTTATCTTGTAAAGCCTTTTGTATTGCTTTTGGTATGAAAAGAGCTTTATAAATAAAGTTTGATTTGATTTGATAACAACTTAACAAAGAACAGAGATAAACTGGATCTTCTGTAGATCTGTAAAAACCAGCAAGGATCAGACAGTCTGACAGACAGAAAACAGGATTTTAGCCACAACAAGGTGATTCCCGAAGACCTGGTAGCTGGAAACTTGGCTTGTGNCTGGTAGCTGGAAACTTGGCTTATCTCAGACTGGAGGCAGAAACTGTACAAGACCTCAACGGGTCTGCTGAAGCAATGGATCCTCCCCAGAACCCAGTCCTCAACAGGTTGGATGAAGGGACGGATCCTCTCCAGAACCAGAACCTCAACATTGTTGAACCAGTGCGGGATTATCTGTACAGAGAAGGGAACAAAAGGCAAAAACATCCAAAGACGAGTTTTGGAAAGTCCTTCAAGGATCCTGGAGAACTATTCCTGAAGACTATGTTGGTGTAGATTCAGTCATCCAGGTTATGGTAATAGTAAAAGCTTGAATAAATGCAAGTGAAGTTCCATTCCTTGCTTCTTGGAGACATTTCACATCTTTAATGATGATGATGATGATGATGAAGGTGTATTTCCCGTTGACATCTATTTGTATCAGACCTCACTGTATGTATTTGTACGTCTGTTTCCATTTGAGCTCGTTCCATTTCCACTGAATTCTCCTATTTAATGTGTCTTGTTATAAACGGACTTTGGAAAAGCATCGGCCCCTCCGGCCACTAGGGGGCCTCGAAGCTGAAAGTTCAGCTTCACCTGAGGAGAATTAAAATGACTTGTCTTTGTTCCTTCTATGTTTAAAGATGAATGTAGGATATGAGAGTAAAATAAGCCAGATTGAGCGACTCTTGCTGGAGTTTTTGTGGCTGGACTCCAATGTCAGGTGAGTGACGGCAGGAACCCGTCATTCCCGTTAGAGGATATAAAAACGGCGTTATGGCATCAAGAGGAAGTTTCTTAGTGAAGCTTAGAAGAAGAAAACAAAGGAAAGACAGTCAAAGGACGAAGTATGGCAGCTGTGTGTGGTGTGTGAAGGAAGGAGATGCAACACTGAGTTCTCAGTAAGTTTGTCCAGCTAGCTAACGCAGCTAAGTACTTGTAGATGATGATGATGATGATGATGATGACGAGGGATGGAAGCAGCTGTTTGGCTTATTGAAACTTGAAGTCACATGACCAATCAGGTGTTTTCTGTTTCTGCAAAATAAACATGCCGACAGCCTCAGCGGAGCAGAACTCCTTCACACTTCTCTCCATCCTTACAGCTTCTGGTTGCTATGGAAACAGTGAGCGGTGCACAGCTTTACAGTAAAACAAGATTTTACTTCTGTAGATATAAAAATAATAAAATAAATATGAATAGTTGACGAATCCAGCCGTAAGCTCGTCTGATGACCCGGGTTTTATGAGCCGAGCCGGGTTTAAACGTTGGGGTGTTTTCTCTTGACTCGGATTCGAACTACAGCTACACGGATTCCCAGAGGCTGAGGCTGTGTGTGTGTGAACGGTCCATCTACAGCTCTCAGACCTGAATGTGCATCAGAACCTGTTGACGATGAGACTTGAAGTCCTCGGGAACCGTGTCTGGAACAAAAGTAAACTTCACTTTAAAAACAGATTACAAACAGCAGAGGAGATAAAATCGGTCGGAAACGTGACGGCAGGTCGCACCGTTGCATCTGTAGCGCAGGTTGGACCAGATGATGTTTTCCTGGGAGAAGCAGAAGACTCCGAGCCGGCCTCCTCTCATCGTGGTGTCTATGACGACGCCGGAGTCCGCCACCATGTCCATCCCCTCAAACAGCTTCACCCTGAAACAAGCCACTTTATTTATAAAAGGAAACAGCAGATGTTCACCAGACTGCTTTACAACATAAAACATGGAGTAAAACTTAGAAGCAGCAGAGTTAAACATAATAATATAAAAACCACACAGAAGGACGTAATAAGACCAGAACGACTGGAGGTAGAAAATAAAATCACACACAAACTCAGACTCTATGTAAATGANGAAAATAAAATCACACACAAACTCAGACTGTAAATGGAGGTGGTCTGTGTGGCTTCTTCTTAGTTTGTTTTGCAGGTAACTCGTCACCTGTACTGCTTAACACTGAATCTTGACTCAACACTGCCCCCCCCCCGGTTTATGGTGGTACCGCTATGTTTGCTACATGGAGTTATCCATCTGCGAGGGACCTGAAAAATACCAAATTCTGAACATAAATGATGAACACTGCATGCTCTGTATCTGTGTTTAGTGTAGAGGATAAACAGGCCTACAGGCAGCTTTGGTTGCGCTAGCCTTGGTGAGCTCGCCTTGTGATCGGTTTGGGATTAGAGAAATCTACCTGGTTCCAGAGTAGGCGAGTAAAATGTGGGGCAAATGTTTTGTTCAGACCTGCAGAATTAATCCAAACTATTATAAATGATTTTGTTCCTGAACTTTTACACTAACAAGAAATACACGTGTCCCTATCGTAGCTCCAAAGTCTCAGCTGGTGTTGTATTCTCCGCGCGATCAGTCACCTTAACAACCAGATGCAACCTGTAAAGATGCTGCTTCTGTAGAACGAGGAAGACAGCTAAATGTGTAGGAGATCCATGCATCCTCCTCATCCTGGTGATGGCATCCCATTCCTCACCCAGGAGTTGCTGAAGGTCAACCAGCCTGGTTGTGCTGGTCACTCTGTCCGTCATGGAAACGTCATGGAAACGTCATGGAAAATTAGTCTGTAATGAAGTTTGAAAATGTGACGAGACGTCACATCTGAGTCTAGCTGTCATATGATGTTCTATTTACTTTGTCATCACGTGTCATGTTCCCACTGTCATGCTCTAACAGGTAGGYCACCTGTAACAGGTAGGTCACCTGTAACAGGTAGGTCACCTGTAACAGGTAGGTCACCTGGTACAGCTGGAGAGTTTATGAATACATGATTCAACACAGCTGATTTTAAGGCTGATGAGATGTATTAAGCCTGTATGGAAGCTACAGGTAAGACATGCATCTATGATATGTATGGACGTCACTGCTTATGCATGTTTTTATTTTACTGTTATTCAGCAGGTTTAGAGCTGCTTCCTGGTTGTTAGTGCGAGTAAGTTAGCCAGGTTTTTATATCTATTGATTTGGGCAAAACCCATCTAGAGGTTTATTACTAATAACTGTAGTTTAGAGTCTTCATGTTTGGTTATGATTTGGTTTCTGGCATCCTGGCATTCCCACAGCAGAGCCGAGTCCAGGCACAAATAAGTCAGTGTGTCATGATCAAAGGTTGGCTTTCTGAATCGGGATGAAGGAAGGTTGGAGAAGATTTGGTTCACAGGCCTCGGTAATCTCAGAGCATCTTATATTTACATTAATTAGATGGTGAAAGCAGCCATCTGCATATTCTTATTTAATAAATTATTTCAAAACTACAGAAAATGTTGTCACACGGACTTTATGACGCCAGGAAGGACATTTCCAGAAAACTGGAATCAAACATCCAGATGGTTTGGAACATCAGCAGGAGCTTGTGCAGGCTTGGGGGGGCGAACGACCTCTGCCTCTGTTCTCTCTCTCCTCACACCTCCTCTTTTCTTCTCCTCCTCCCGACTGACTAAAGAATGCTTGTCCAGACTTTTTTCTCTTGGGGGACATTTCTGGGAACAGTTTGATTTAATTTAAACTGTCACA
Organism: Melanotaenia duboulayi; assembly: GCA_026261665.1. NCBI lineage: Eukaryota > Metazoa > Chordata > Actinopteri > Atheriniformes > Melanotaeniidae > Melanotaenia > Melanotaenia duboulayi. Next base: position 2,628,290 of record CM047980.1, on the reverse strand, counting down.
TGATCGATCAGTTCAGACGTCAAAACTACGAGTCAAACAGGAGAAACTTCCCGACGGGAACGACGGAATCAAACTGGAATCTTCCCGCTGCAGTTGCTGCTTTCATGGGAGAAACTTTTCCAGAGTGTCGCTCTGTCTGATCTGCATATCAACGGCCACCGAGGCGGATTCTTGCCAGGGCTTTGGTTGTCATGGAGACCAGTACAATAGAGTACTGGGGGGCCCCGGAGCCACAAAGAAGTTTCAGAGGGGAAAGAATGCAGTAAAAAGAAAAGGAAGAAAAAGAGGAAAACACACTGAGGACAGACGAGTGTAAGAGACATCTGCAGGATGGAGAGCTGAAGTATCTGTACACAGGATTAAAACTCAGTACTACATGGTATCTCCAGACTACTGTGTAGTAGCTGTAAAATAACTGCATCATGTACAACCCAACAAACGCTGGGATGCTGATGAGCTGCAGATCTCATCAACTCATCTTTTATTCCCAGAGAAGATAAACAACATATCAGATGATGAAACTAAGACGTTTCACCATGTGATGGAAAATATGAGCTGATGCAGCAACACGTCTGGAAAAAGCTGGAATAGGAGCAACAAAAAGCTGGAAAAGTGACTGGTATACGAAAACAACAGAGGTTCACCAATCTAACAAAAAATTGTGAAAGAATTTCAGAAAAAATATTAGATTTAAAGATTTTATCATCTACAGTGTAGAATATCATCAGAAGATACAGAGAATTAGGGGGAATCTCTGTATGCATGGGACAAGACTGGATGCTGGTGATCTTCTGCATTAAAAGCAGACATGATTCTCTACTGGAAACCACTGCATGGACTCAGGAAGACGTCCAGAAACCACTGTCTGTGAACACAGCAGTGCTGGTTTTGGCAGCATCTCAATTTTAGTTTTAGAAGGAAAATGTTTATTAGTTTAATCACATTTTACTCATGTCTAAGTTTGACAGCCGGTTTTAGTCGCCAAAAACTCAAAAAGGATTTAGTCTAGTTTTAGTCAAATAAAAAAGTATCAAATAATAAATTTCAATAATATGTATTAAAAATTGGAATCAAGGTTGACAGATTATAACAAGTAA
>CM047980.1:2316932-2327566 GCA_026261665.1 Melanotaenia duboulayi | reverse complement strand
ACTGGAGCTGGAGACGAACAGCCACACACCCAGGGGAGATGGGGGGTGTTTGAGTTTAGGAAAAAACAGAATATATTTATATATAATTTCAAATGAGGTTAGAAAAAACTAAGCCGCTGCGCCCCACCATTACTGAGATGATAAAAACTACAGTTAGCATTGCGCTAACGTTTATTTTCTTCTTAGCTTTGGCTAATTGTTAGCTTGAAGCTAGCACGCGGCGCCCGCACTGCTAGCTAAATGTTGCTTGTTTTTGAGGAGCTATCTGTTGCGTGTCTCTCTCTCCACCTGGACAGTTATGTCTTTTAGCATTTGTGTCTTCTCTCCATCACCCTCATTATTTCAGATATGCTTTCATGTAACCTGGAGACCAATCTGTTCTAACCCATGGAGACCAGATGGGCTTCGAGAAGCTTCCGTTGCCAAGCAACCACATTTCTAACCGCGCTCTGGTGGAGTGTCACACTGTGGAAAATGGAGGACACTAACCTGCGGAGACCTTCTCTCTGCAGCAGTAAGTTAGAAACAAGTTTAGCCTCGCCTCTCGTTGCATTGCTGAGTCTTGTTGTTTTTCATCCAGCTGTTTTCTGCCTTGTTTTTCCAGCTGCGCGCAGGTCCATAACGACTGTCTTCAGCCAATCAGAAGAGTTTCCGGTGGTTCACCTGTTCCTCAGAGCACTGTTTGGAGCACTGAGCGGCTCAGGTACTTTCATAAACACCTGGATTTCACATCTGCTCAAGCAGAAGACATTAACAACCAGTTATCAGCATACCGGTCATAATCATTGATATGTACACGTACATATGATCAGAAAGCTACACGATTGGTTAAAGCCACGTCTAGCACAGAAAACACAATAATGCGCATGCGCTGGACTATGACTTCACATTAAACGTCTTAACAACACATTGTAGCACGCGCAGCAACTTACAGGTTATCGTTTATTGTGTGTGTGTGTGTGTGTAGATGTGCGTGTTTCTGGGTTAATTTTTGTCCTGTTCATTCAAAAGCGTGATTGTCTTTTTTATTCTAAAAAAATCCCCCAAAATGAGGATTTAATGAAAATACAAAATAAAAGATTGCTTATTATAATTATTTTAAGAAAAAGAGTTTGTTTTATTTAGCAGAGTTTCTTTGTTTTTTGTTTTTTTATATCTTTTTAACCAGAGAAGCAGCAGCAGAGGAAAACTCGTGATTGTGTTTGCTTGCTTGCAAGAATAAACCAAAAAAACTTATAGATCTTGTTTGCATCAGGAATGTCTGTTGTTCCTGTTGGATCAACTCTAATAGCTGATGAGAGTGAATACATAATGATGAAATATGATAATGCTGATAATATTAATGAGCGCATCTTGTTGCTGTGGGATCCGTCCTTCAGTCCTGTTCCTGGGAATCTCTCACAGCCTCCCTCTGACCTTTGGCCTGAAGCTGGCAGCAGGATTTTTATTTGTTGGTGAGGAAGTGCCACATTCTCGTTGCATCTCTTGAACGCATCATTTAAAGAGCTGACGGAGATGTGTGTGTGTTCCAGGTGTGTGCGTGGCTGCCGGAGCGCTGTCGTCCTTCTTCAGGTGCTCCGTCCTCCTCGTCTTTCCCAGCATGTTCGGGTCTCGCGGCCGCGCATACCTGATGATACTGATCATGTCGGTTCTGTACAGAGGTAAACACACACACACATCCTCATCATCACTTATTGGAGTTGATTGTTCTCAGCTGATGTCTNCACATCCTCATCATCACTTGTTGGAGTTGATTGTTCTCAGCTGATGTCTGAGTATTTTGTTGATTAATCAAGGAGCAGTTTTAGCTGTAAGTATAAAAACTTATCATTTTGCTCCGGTTTCTACCTTTAGGCTCTTTTTTACTTCCTGATGTTGTACTTGCGGTCAGAGCGTAATAAACCTGGTTTGACGTAGATAAAGACGAGGGCGGGACATCGTATACATGCAGGTTTCTGCAGCTTGTATGAAACAAGCTGATGAGGAAACCTTGTCTAGGCTAGAAACTCGGTGCAGGTTTGAAGTCGTCTGTTCCTCCTAGATTCTTCCATTGAACTGGTTCCAGTGCTGGTTCAGAGCCGGGACCTTGCTTAGGACCAGTTCTGCCTGTTTCAGCCACCAGAACTCCACATCACCAGCAAAGATGGTGCTTTAAGCTGGAACCAGCTACGTGGTCCAGAGCAAATCATTAATATAAAAAGCTTATTTAGTTTACATAACTCAAGCCAGCTGTACGCCACCATGTGTTTAACATCCATCTATGCGTTGACTATTCTATTCTGCAGTCATTTAGCAGACGCTTTTATCCAAAGCGACTTACATCTGAGAGCGGTAGTCAGACTGGTGGGGGTCCAGTTGGACCCAGGTGCTGTCATTAATGCTAGAGGCCGTGCTTATAATTGTTTTTATTTATTTTGTTTTTTTTTGTAAGTCATTTTGTTTAAATACAAGATCATGATTTCATCGAACAACATCATCTTGGGCATAAGTGAACGCAGCTTATTCATTACCTAGCTGAGCCAAAGACCTTTAGGCTTTATCACAGAACCAGAACCAGAACTGCTTCTGTGTCATTAAGCTGATCCACAGACATTTCCAGCCTGCTGGGTGTCGCTGTGCTGCAGCTCTGAGCTGCAGAATCTGTCTGAGGAAGCGTTTCTCAGCTCGTGTCTCACCGTGTTTTTACAGGTCCCGTCTCAAACCTCCAGCAGAACGCCGAGATGGCCGCTCTGTCCCTCAGCTGTAACCTGGACCTGCAGGTTAACCACAGCTTGTTGCTATGGAGACACGCCATCAGGCCGTTTGTAGTCATCTCTCAGGAGCTCATGGTGAGAAGAACGATGCTGTAAATGATCTTCAGTTCCAGATGCTGCAGGCGTGTTTCTAGTTTCTGAACAGGAGGACGTGGTCAGCGAAGGCAGGCCATAGCTTTTCTCTAGTCTTTAAAACTAAGTTTTAACCAATCAAACTGCAGCTTTTGTTGGTTTTAAGAAAACTTTCCAGCTTTTCTGGATTCAGGTTTTTGGGGATTCAGTGTTGAGTTCACTGTCAGGAAAAACAGAAATATATCAGAGAAGCTGCAACCAGAGATTCTTTATCTTTAGTCACTAATTCAGGTATTCCACTTTATTTTGTCAATAATAATATTAATGATAACTTTATTTATATAGCGATATTTATACAAATGTCACATAGAGCTTCAGACAGCAGCAAGAAAATCAAGTAAAACATTAGAAATAAAACTATCACAGTAATTTACTGTAATCAGTAGCATCAGATCTCCTCGGGCAGCTCGTTCAGAGTTTCAGGGCTTTACCGCAAATGTTCTGTCACCTCTGGTCTTCAGTTGAGTCTCAGGAAAATCCTAAACTCAATTCTCAAACATACTGGGAGCCAGTGCAAAGATGCTAAAATAGGAGTAATGTGCTCTCTTCTTGGTTTTAGTCAAAAGTCTTCTGAACAACCTGGAGTCCACTGGTAGAGTTTTGGGTGAGATGTGTAAGAAGGCTGTTGCACCAGGTAAGGAATGTAAAATGGACTTTCAAAGATAAAACTGATCCTAGTTTAAAAACCTTTCCTAAATGGTAAAAACCCGACGGTTCTTTGCAACGGTCTTAAGAAACCAGCAGGTGGCTGGATATGTTTACTGGTTGGCTGAGGACCTGCCCAGTTTTGCTTGAATCAGGTTTGAAGGCAGCCACATAATGTGCTCAGCATGCTGGAATGAGCGGCTGTTCTTTAACCAGAAACCACGTTCCTGATTAATGTGACCAAGAGGAAGCATATTAAAACGTCCCTAAAACGGAGCCCTGTGGGACACCGTATTAAAAACTGGACCTGTAGTTTTTTTACTGCCTGTTCAGCCCCACGGGTTCTCAGTGGCTGAGTTTCACTACGTCGCCACATTCTGGGTGAAGTATTTTTCAGCACTGCTGCAGTGTTCTCCCGCCTTCTAACGGATTCATCTTTTAGAAAGACAAACCTCTGTCCCACATTTCAGCATCACACAAACACAAACTGCTTCCTCTTTTAGAAAATGTCTCTGGAAACAAAACAAGACGGCGGCTTGGGTTTTCTGTGTCGTGATTTCCAGGAGTTGTTTCCTGTGTTTGTCTCAGGATGATGAAGCAAAGTTCCAGTCGGAGGCTCAGAACATCAGCAAGAAGTTCCAGATCATCCGGGACGAAGTGGCCCTTCAGTATGGATACGACCGCTTCAAACCAGAACCTGGAGGTGGAGGGCGAAGCACACAGGAGGAGTTCACCACCAAGACCAAGATGCAGTGTGACAGTGAGCCTCGGATCCAGATCCAGTCGTGAAGGTTTAATGTGTCTCAGTCGGCTTTTACCAGTTAGAGTAACAGCAGCCAGACTTCAATGAGACTTTTTGTTCAGCACTTCTTATAGAAAACTGAATGTGGCACAAAGTTCTTAATAAATACAAAAACGAAGACACGGATGCTGGTCTAGTTAAAAACTAAGCAGTAGACCAGCTGTGTTTTTTTTATTATAACATCACTTTTTATTCTTATTTTTCTAGTTGTTTCTGTTTCATTCTGAGTCTGATGAACAGATTCAGATCCCTTCTCTCTGGTCACCAGGTGTGGTGGATCAGGGCGTTCAGCGCTGTGCTGAGTGGTTCAGCCACAGATGGCAGGAGTGTATGGAGGCGATACCTGTCCCCGTCATCAACCACATCCTCTGTGTCTCCATGAAGTTCCACTTCCTGTGTGATGTCATGAAAGGTGAGTCACGATGTTCAGCGTGTTTCCTGTCCTGGTTAAGTCCTGAAAACGGGGCTTTAAATTCCTCACAGCTGGGGGGCAGTGTTGAGCAGCACAGCTGATGTACGACCAACAAAAGGAACAAAGAAGAAGAAGAAGAAGGCGTGGTGTCGTCAGCAGCTGCACAGACCGCCACCGTTCTGCCTTTTTTATGTCTCTTACTGAGCATGAAGATCATCCTGATCTCCATCATCTCCATGTTTGTTATCGTCTGAAACTGACGTCGGAACATGGAGGTGAGGTCTGAACACTGCACTGCCCTCTGGTGGATGTGTTGCCTAGCAACTGTGGCGATGTAAAGGATGCATGGAAGTATGAGGGCAGTGACGTTTGAAATGGGAGCAGGACTGGGTCTTTAGCAGCTGTAAACCTGGGAGGTCTTTACTCTTGAGTTTTTTTTAATACGTGATGTTGAACAAAGTTCACCTTAACATGGTTNGGCTGTAAACCTGGGATTTCTGTTGAACAAAGTTCACCTTAACATGGTTAACGGTCTGGACTGGGTTGGGTGTGATGACGTAATCCTCCCTGTCCTCCATCTCCCTCCTCCGAGGTCAGTCATGACTCCATGGTGCAGAGAGCAGATTCCTGTGGAGGGAAACTTCGGTCAGCTGTTCGACCAGCTCAACGTTTCCGTCGACCTGCTGTCCAGAGAGTTCAGCACCCAGCTCGTCCTGCAGGTCAGAACCACACCCCCCTCAGGACAAACATGGCGTCCAGGAACGTGATTCTTCTTCTTCTTGTGGCGTCCTGCAGGAGCAGGAGCAGCAGTCGGTTCTGGACGGAGCTCTGGTGGACCAGGAGTTCACCCAGGCCGTCAGAAAGTCCTTCCTCAGCCTGAACGCAACAACGAAACAGCTGCTGAACGTCCTGCAGATCATACTCTCCTTCACCTTCATCAGCATGTTCACACAGTAACGTTCACACCTTCATCACCATCATCTTCACACCTTCTGTTATTATTTCTGATGCTCCTCCTCCTCCTCCGCAGGGCGTTTAATTACCTGAGATGCTACAGGAGGGATATTTGCTTCGACAACGTCTACGTCACCTCCTACTTTAGAAAGCTTGACGCCCGCAGGAGGAAAGCGGTACCATCCTCATCCTCGTCATCGTCACAGCTACATGATGTGCAGCCTGGCTGGTGCCTCATCTTCATCTTTGCTTCTGTGTTTAGGAGAAACGCTTCCTGCTGCCTCTAAACAAGTCGGAGAAAAACATCTTCATCGACCCCTGCAGTCTGAAAATTTACCCCGAGGAGCTGAAACAAGTGGTGAGTTCAGGAGCTCCGTAGATACGACCTGAGGTCGAAGCTGATGAGGATGAGGTAGATGAAGGATGAAGGTGGTGACCAGCTGAGGTCAGACTGAAGGTTCATGGCCTATTTGAACTCATGATGACAGAAAATAGTGTTTCATTCGTGTGAAGTTCAGATTATAAAATTATCAACGATGTTTTTATCCTGATAAGCTGCAAATTACAGGAAGATTTTTATCAGCTGATATAAACTCTCATTTATGAAATATAATCAGTGCTCGGACCAGGTTGGACCAGGACCAGGTTTATTCCTGCAGAACTGCCTTAACCCTTAAAACTCCACCAAATCTCCAGTGTCCCCGAACCCTATCTCTTCTACCAGCAGCGGTGGTGTGTAGCTCTGTGGGGTAAACTGATGGATATTTTACCCTTCAGCTGATCTACAGAAATTTTCCAGACATTTCTATCCCGTCCAGGAGGTTTACAATCCAGCCACTAAATGTAGTTTTATTCAGAGACTCTATCTGGTAAATCCACCATGATCCATGATAACAGCTTTATTTATCACATTTCACCATAAAAACATCACCATCACTACTATGTTGCTAAGAGACCTCTATTTAGACCTGGACATGATGATGAAGCCACTTCCTGTCAGACTTTCCACCAATCAGAGAGCTTAGATTGACGGTAACGTCCAATCAGGAGCAGCCAAAGATCAACCAGTGAGCAGAAAGTTGTATGTGTGTGTGAAAAGAAGAAAAATAATGCTCCTCTATGGCTGGAATAAAGCCAAGAAGACGTTTCTTTCTACAGAGTTCTGTTAGTAATAAATTCTGCGTCCTTGTTATTCAGAGCTGTAGAACAGACGTAAACCAGTAAAAAGTTGTTTCTTCATGTTGAAACGGGGTTGATGCAACATGAAGAATCATCTGAGGTCCGACTGATGAAAAACGATGTGTGTGTGTGTGTGTGTTTACAGATGGCAGGTGTGATTCAGGTGTTTTCCGTCTCACTGCTGTGTTTCGTCCTGCTGACGGTCGACTTCGCTCTGACCCACGTTCTGGACATCATCAGCAGACACACCTTCACCCAGTTTAACCTGACCAGTAACTACAAACACGACACACACTCATAACGGCACACTGATGTTAGACGTAGCAGCGGCCTTCTGTGTTAGACCTGTTTACGATTCCTTGATAGTTCCTCTGTGATGGCAAGAATGACTCCACCCCCACTCTGCAGGTAGTCACCAGGTGGACATCAGAGTGGGCGGAGACTCCATGATTGCCCACCTCCTGAGGACAACCATTTCAGCCTTCAACATGTCCTCCAACCTCGACATCGCCACCGACAACCGGGGTGAGTCAGGTGTCCGCTGGGGTCTGGTCTGTCCAGACTTCTGGTGGTCTTTGCCAGCCTAAGCCGTGCTGCCATGTNGTCTGGTGGTCTTTGCCAGCCTAAGCCGCGCTGCCATGTTCTTTATTCTCCTGCAGCCGTCCCAACAAGATTTTCTTTCTTTCTGTCAGTTTTTAGCTTGTGATGAACAGACTGCACAGTGTGATGCATACTGATGTAAATGTACATCGCCTTCCCTTCTCTCCCCCCTCAGCATGCATGTCTCCCCCCGCCTCCCTCTCTGCCGGCGTCTATGTGAGCTGTGTGTGTTGCGTTCTGCTTATGATGCTGTTTACCTGCCTTCAGGTGTACACTAACCGCCTCCGACGACTCATCGCAGCCTTCTACTACCCCAAGGTACAAACACACACAATGCACTATGCCCTCACCCTCACCCTGAGCCATCACGACTAATTAACCCCCCCCCAACCCTGAACCGAACCATGACCCAGCTCTAACTCTGGACCTAAAACTGGCTCTTTGTTACCAGCAGCCGGTCACAAAGACGCATCATAAGATCCCATTTCTTTAAAAACCAGCGAAGGTCAGACAGAAACCAGAATTTTAGCAGCAACAAGGTGATTCCTAAAGACCTGAACCAGGACCCGAGAGATGCATCTGGACCTTCGGCTGATCCAAAGCCTCATCAGAAACGGTCTCCATGGAAACGTGGCTGTCAGGAAGCCACTGTTAAGCAAGGGAAACGGGGAGAAAAGGTGTGTCACATGGCACAAGAACTGGACTGAAGATCAGTGGAAGCAGGTCTGAAGGAAGGACGGAACCTTCCCAGAACCTGGACCTCATCAGTTTGAGCTGAACGTGGAACCTGAACTAAAATATAATCGGACTCGGCTGGTTTAGGTGGTTGTGAGCTGAGAAATGAATCTACAGGAGGGACAATGATAAAAAAAAGTTTGAAAACCGCTGCTCTGGTTTTTATATCTGTTATAACATGAGGATGGATGTGGGGTGGTCTGGTCTGGTTTTGTTATGGGGATGGGTGACGTGGTCTGGTATTTGTAGTATTAATAGTTTATTTGTAGTATTAATAGTTTATTTGTAGTATTAATAGTTTATTTGTAGTATTAATAGTTTATTTGTAGTATTAATAGTTTATTTGTAGTATTAATAGTTTATTTGTAGTATTAATAGTTTATTTGTAGTATTAATAGTTTATTTGTAGTATTAATAGTTTATTTGTAGTATTAATAGTTTATTTGTAGTATTAATAGTTTATTTGTAGTATTAATAGTTTATTTGTAGTATTAATAGTTTATTTGTAGTATTAATAGTTTATTTGTAGTATTAATAGTTTATTTGTAGTATTAATAGTTTATTTGTAGTATTAATAGTTTATTTGTAGTATTAATAGTTTATTTGTAGTATTAATAGTTTATTTGTAGTATTAATAGTTTATTTGTAGTATTAGTGGCTGTATTTGTAGTATTAATAGATTATTTGTAGTATTCTTAGTATTTAATAGTAAACAGGAGAAAACAGAAAACTTGTTTTTGTTTTGGTTTGAATGTAGTTTGTTGCTGTGATGTCACTTCCTGTCTTAAACTGATGAAGAAGCAAACACTCAATCTGATTAACACACACACACACACACACACACACACACAGTGTGAGCCTGAACCTTGTGAGCTGCAGTAAATCTGATCTGAGAACAGATTACAGTAAGAGCTTTATAACAGCAGGGCTGACGGGCTTAACGGTCAAGAGACATGCTAGCACACACAGAGAGAGAGAGAGAGAGAGAGAGCTGACGAATGAAGAGTGAAAAAAATGTACATTCAGCTGAGTCAGCGTTTTATACTCGGCTACATCTGCTGAGGAGGAAAACGTGGTTATTGATCAGCAGCAAGCGGTTGGTTTATTCAGAGATGAGAAGAAAAGGACGAGTTCAGGTCATGATGATGTTTTCTCCTCGCAGACGGAAACTCCAGTCTCAACTCAGTCGAGATCTGATGTTTGGACTGGTTTCTGTTTTTTGATCAGGGTCAGCACTGATCAAACAACACCTTACAACCTCATCCCAAAAAAGTTGGGACATAAATAAATGCAGAATGCAATGATTTCCAGATCCCCATCTTCCGTATTTTACTCCCAGTAGAAGATAAACATGTCAGATGATGAAACTGAGACTTTTCACCATGTGAAAATTGAAGGAGGAGCGTTTGACAGCTAGTCAAGTCAGTAACATGACTAAAAAGGAGCATTTCAGTATCAGTACCCCATTTTGACTTGTCCCATGCGCACAGAGATTCCTCCTGATTCTCTGAAAGTGTAGATGATATTATACACTATAGATGGTGGATCTTCAAAGTCTTTCCGACATTAGGAAATGGACTGTACTGATATAGCTTCCAGACTTTTTAGAGCCAGTTTGTGGCTCCTGAGGTATCCGGACGATGCTACTGTGATCTGTCAGATCCGGGACCGGGACGGGTCCGCACACAGACGGGAGGTGGAACAGTTGGTCCACTGGTGTAGTTGGAACCATCTGTGGATGTTAGTGGACTTCAGGAGTAATTTCTTAGTGTTTACATTTTTAATAAATGTGCAAAAATCTCTAAAAATACTTTCTCACGTTGTCATTATGGAGTATTTTGTGTAAAATTCTGAGGACAAAAATGAATTTATTCTATTTTGGAATAAGGCTGTACTATAAATACCTTCTGGGTGTACTGTACTGCAGACCTTCGGGTTCCTGGGAACCACAGTCTCTCTGGATCTGGGGTGGAGTCCTCACATACAGTAGACTCAGGAAAAAGGCCCAGCAGAGGCTCTACTTCCTACGACAGCTCAGGAAGTTTAACCTGCTCCAGGACCTGCTGATCATGTTTTACACCACCATCATCCAGTCTGTCTGCACATCCATCCCTGTCTGGTCTGGATCGGCCAACAAACTGGACCGGCACAGACTGCAAAGGACAATCAGGTCTGCAGAGAAGAAAACTGGGGTCGACCTACCCTCCACCCAGAACTTGTACCTGTCCAAGGTCAAGAAAAGTGCAGATGACATCTCTGCAGACCCCTCCCACCCTGCACACATTTTTAAGCTCTTTCAGTCTGGTAGGCGCTGCAGAGCACCGTACACCAAAACCACCAGACCAGAGACAGTTTCTCCCCCCAGACCATGATGAACAGTAACCAGGGCTTAGGCATCCCCACGCATCCCTCTGTCTCCCCA
>CM047980.1:1890890-1902520 GCA_026261665.1 Melanotaenia duboulayi | reverse complement strand
TGTAAGATAATATACCGTCTCATCTCTTCACTGCTGATTGAGCTCCACGAAGCAGCTTGTTTCTCCCACTTTCTTCTTTCTAGAAACGGAGAAAGTGTCTGAGTGAATTCTGTAAATGGAGGAAAATGTGGAGATTTTGGGTAAATAAGACTGTAATGACAGACTGTCCTAGAACATGATGTCAGTGCAGCAACATCCATTTTATCTTTGTTAAATGATTAAGATCAGAACAAAATGATGACGAACAATCAGATTTTTAACAGTAAATATACAGAAACCCATCCTGCTGCTGCCTCAGGGCCGCGGTTGCATTTAGGTTTTTATTATTTAATTGATAAATAAATTGCATAAAACTATGAAAATACAAAGACAAAACAAAACAAATAAAAAAAACAGGTTTACTCACATTGTAGAGTAAATATCTTTTCCAGACAGAAAAATTCAAGAAATCATGTTTTTAGACCTTTTCTGGGGGGAGAAAAAAAAAAAGCTTTAAAAACATTTACCAAAAAAGTACCAGTCTGGCTTCCCGAGAGTCATGCGACACATAAAGCCATGTCCACACGGTACCGATGCCGGTTCAGGGCTGTAGTACACACTACCAGACTCTGGGGGGCGCTATGATGAAAGCACCGCAGCACAGTCGATGTGTTTGGTCACACTGATGGTTCCTGGTTTCAGACACGATCCGGTTCGTTTTGTGGGGTTTTGCTGCAGTCCAGCGTCGTGGGGACGGCTCCGTTTTTAATTTAATCTGTAATTTAAACAGATGAATTTAGAAAATGTTTCAGTTTAAAATCTGTTTCTCCAGTTTGTTGTTTTTGTTTTGTCTCTGATTTTTAAAATCACGTCCATTTCCCTCCAGCTGAGATGAGGCTGACGAGGAGTGCTCCTTCTGTCTGCTCTTCATCATCCTGCCGGCCCTTCAATCAGTCCGGAGGCCACGGGTTGGCCCCCCGCTGAGAGCAGCTCAGAGATGAAGCTTTGAGGGGTCGTTGACCTCTGATTAAACAATGAGGAAGACCGGAGATGAAGAGCAGATCAGAAGAAACGCTGATCTCAGGACAGTTTGGGCTCCTCACGTCCACGTTGGAGGACTTCGTCTCGTTCTGAGCAGCGACTCCATCCGAGAACAAAGACCCCCTTAAAACTGTGACTTCCCATAAAATAAAATCCAGTTTTCAGTGTGAAAGCAGGGCAGGTCTGTCTGTATGTCACATTTCATGTAAAGATAATTAAAGTGTTTTACATAAAACACTAAAAGCTTTGATCAGTATATAAAATAACATAAAAGAGAAACTAAATTAAAACTAAGACATCTGTTCACGCTGCATGACTCAAACAAATCAGATCCTTTAAATAAAGGTTTAAAAAAAAGAATTCCTGAAAGAGAAGACGAGACAACCAACGAGGAAGAAACGGGTCCATCTATCGGCTAACGCAGGACATTTCCATCACAGTAAAACCTGGTAAACCACCACGGTAAAACACTTCACATATGTTTGGTTTGTTTTCCCACAATGCCGTGCGCTGTACCCACAATGCATTTTGCTTTGTAGTAAATTATTGCGCTGGCTAAACAAGTTTTAACCGTGGCAACAGAAACCTAGAACATATGTTTATGTTACTTCCGTTTTAGGATAGACTGACTTGATACACATTTAATGAGCAGAGTGGATAAAAAACNACAGAAACCTAGAACATATGTTTATGTTATTTCCGTTTTAGGATGGACTGAATTGATACACATTTAATGAGCAGAGTATAGACACAATGCATTGTATCAGTGGATAAAAAAACGATCTGTGGACTTTGTTTGAAACAAAATGTTGCATCATTCTCTGGACACACACACACTGTAAGAGCTGCACACACCCTCTGAAATGATATTTATGTCACGTAACATAACGTTAAGACATCATCTCCCTTCCCTCCATGGATCAGGTCTAATACAACAGCTGACTGCAACACGCTGGCAAAGACAACGAGCAGCACTCAGGACAAGAGACGTCCCGTACGGGACAATCCCATTTAGACAAAAATACGGGACGTCCCCGCTAATATGGGACAGTTGGCAACCCTACCTAGGACTGACCCCTGGGGGACTCCATCATCGGATTCATAGAACTGCCCAGCACTGGTTGTTAGAGGATCCAGATAAAATAATCCAGCCTTACGAACATCAGATATGAAGCTAAGACAAATGTCATCGTCTCCTTCGGGATTCTCTCAGTTTACTTCAGAGTGACTCCAGAGGATAGCTTGTTAACTAGTTTCTGTTACTAGTTTCTGTTACTAGTACCCAGGACTGCTAATTATTCCTCATTAAAGGATCCAGTGAGTTGTTGCATCAGATGCAAGGATCATCGCCTGCGTATAAAACGTGGTCACCTTCTAATCTATAACCACCGAGGCCACCGGTGGAGGCTGCAGGAGGGATATAACCTCCTACTACATGTACGCACCTACAGGTGCTCAATAGTCTTAGTTCTGCAGCGTCATGGTTTATAGAAGTAGGGTCCAGAACCAAATTATTCATTTTTTCCTTTTAATTTAATCTTTATTTTCCAGGCTAAACATTAGGAATACATTCTTATTTACAGTGTTCCTCCTCAGGGTCTGTCCCTTAGAGATGAGCTGAGAAGCTCGTCCTTCAGGAGGAGATCGAGTTGGAGGGACTACACCTCTCAGCTGGCCTGGAAATGCCGAGCAGGAAGAAGAGATTGGGAAGAGGGAAGCTTCTCTGCTGAGGCTGCTTCCCCCACGACCGACCCCGGATACGTGGAAGAGAACTGATGATGGAAAATAACGTTAAGTTTAAAACTCGTGCAAATGGCTCCTGATTTCNGCTGAGGCTGCTTCCCCCACGACCGACCCTGGATACGTGGAAGAGAACGTAACAACGTCATTATGTGAAGAATGAAAACAGACTGCAAGTTTCTGGTAGTTTTGGAAATAATGCCTTTTTCTGGTGAAGACGAGATGCTTCCTCACACATTTTACACGCACTAACTGAGTGGTTCCCAACCTGGGGTCTGGGACAGGGGGTCCCTGAGGCCTCGAACTTTAGAGCCATTGTAATTATTGTCCACAGGGAGAAAAGTAAGGCTGTATGTTGGTCATATAAANCAGGGAGAAAAGTAAGGCTGTATGTTGGTGATTTAACAAAGGACAGGACTCAAGCAGAACACATTATTTATGGTGAGAATCTCAGCCAGGGTGGAGCAGGGGGTCCGTGGTATTTTAGTATATGCATGAAGGGGGTCCCCAAGGAAAAAACAAACAAGACATTTAAGCACATGGAACATATAAAATGACGCTTTAGAAGTTTCCTGCCAGCTAAATTAGGTTAAACTAAACAGCAACCTGCCTTCAGGGACTCCACGCCGAGAACATAAGAAAAGAACAAAAACTTTTTCTCCCTTAAGTTTCTAATCCTGGATGAGAAACTTTTAAGTTCCTGCCTGACAGCTCAAAGCAGAGGAACAAAGCTGGAAGTAAAACTCGGAAGCAGCAAGTTCTCTGGAAAAAATAGCTCATTTATAGGCTATAATTATCTCCAAGGATGTTTCAGTCAGAAAGTTTGGATTACTGCAGTTAATATTAAATTAAAGGATGAAGCTGCTCAGCACATCACCGGGACGGTGCTGTCGTCCATGGAGGACTTCTACACCCAGCGGTGGAGGAGGAAGGCCACCAAAATCATGAAGGACCCCTTCACAAGGCCACCCCAGTTACAACCTGTTTTATCTCACCGGCTCAGGACGGCTTCATACCGCAGAACATAAGACTTCTAAATGCTGTCAGCAGCAACTTTAAATAACATCTTCTTGTTTCTTATTATACATTTTACTGTTTAACTAATTTGTAGTTTTCTTACTTTTTGTGTACGACTATTTTTATGGGTTTATATTCTTTTTAGCTTTGTTAGGACAATTTGGGATTTAAGAATTTCACTGCCAATAATTGCTAATGTGATTGTTGTGCAATGACAATAAATTCATTCAGTCATTCAAACTAACTTTATTGAACCTCACATAACAGTTTCCTGTAAGAAATAAATAAATCGGTATAGTCAGAGGAATAAAGCAGGCTGTGTGCTTCTGCCTCAGGGTGAATACTGGCTGCTTCTCGGTTACTGCATCTTCACGTCTGCTTTCATCCGTCATGGAGAGAAACTATGAGATTAAAACGCTGCTCCAGTATTAAAATTCTTTATGCCTTCACCAGATCATTTATTCCACTAAAGCAACCACAGCCATGGAGGATTTGTACTGTAAAAGTGGCAGAAAACTTTCCTTAGTTTAGCTCAGCTGTGAGGAGAGCAGGCAGTAGTTGCTGCAGTGGGATGAAGCTCATGTTTCTGCTGCTCAGAGCTCAGTGATGCAGCCATTTATCATGCAGCTAGCCTGGCAAGCTAACAGTGATATGCAAGCGCTAGCCAGCCACAACAACTCGCTGATTTAGCTGACTGCCTGCCACTTAGCCACAACTTTACAGAGCCGGAAGTAACATGTAGAGTACACCGGTGGGGAAGAATAATGGTTTCACCATGAGCCGTATTTACTAAACTGTGAGAATTAGCATCCAGTTAAGTGGGTGAGGTACTACCACTGCATTGTTTTAGAAACACAGGCACATCAAGCTCATCTCATTCATAACCAAAGTAGTCTTAGAGGAGGAGCACAGCATTTATAACGTCCTAAAAGGGCTCAGCTTTGACGCTACATCTTTTCCTCATTCATTGAATGTGAAAATTAATAATAAAGGCAATGACAGAACAAACCTTTGTCACCTAAATCAGCCTTAAGCCTCGTTTCCACCAACGGGTTGGGTCGGGACAGTTAGGGTGTGGATATGGTTTGTAAACTGTAACCTTAGCTTAGCATCTTTTTTAGCCCCATAATTTACCTTAATATCTAAAAAAAAACCTTTGTGTTCAGCATGTTTATGAGACGCTTATATTTGCCTCCTTTTGTGCATTTATTCTGATACAAAACCACTTCTTTTGTTTACTATTTTAACAAAAATATTATATTGCAGAAATGAACAAAAAACAGCAAATAAATCCACAAAATAAAACGAGAACCAAACTCAAGAAAGCAGCATAAACGTCATCAGTGCAGGTCCAGAAAAATAAGATGCTTCATCTTGGATGGATGATCCGGTTTCCCCCCTCAACGTCGGGTTTGACAACTCGACCCACTCCCTCACGTACTCTCCTCACGGCTGTCTGCTGCCTCACCCGTGGTGCCATCTACCCCCTCTTCAGTTTTCACATGATGGTATGATCCTATATCCTCACATCCTCACACAACCTCCATGCGGGCCAGTCCAAACGAAGCCGTGGGCAGAGCTGGGAATGAGCATGGCGCATCACTACCAGGGATCTCCTGGGCGCATCACTACCAGGGATCTCCTGGTCGCATCACTACCAGGGATCTCCTGGTTCTGACCCAAGGATCAAACTCTGGTCCGGCTGAAAACCGGGGTCTCCTGGTTGGGTCCTCTTCCAGTGTGAAAGCAAACAGAGCATCCAGTGAAGCAGAGACAGGAAGTGATGAAGTCAACAGGGACACATTGTGGTGGAAACTGGATCAGGTTTGAGCAGCAAAGTAAAACCAGGACCCAGAAAAAAAACAGATAATAGATAAAATCCACCAAAATCATCCTTTTTACTCTACAGACCATCCAGCATCTCCTTCCTCTGGTCCAGACCGCCATCCCCTCCCATCCCCTCAGATCCTCTCCCTCTCTCCATCCCACCATCCCCTCCCCTGGTCTTGTTGCCATGGGGACCAGAGCTTTTAGCTGCTGGAACTCCCTTCCTCCTGATCTCTCTCTTTATCTCATCTAAAAACTCACCTTCAATCCTTCTTTGCTTCACCTGGCTGCTTCGTAACCCTTTTATTTCATTCCTTTGTTTTGTATTTCTCCTGCTTTGTGTTATTTTTATCTATTTACTTTGATTTGTTGGTTGTAAAGTTTCCTTTGAAAGGCACTTTAAATAAAACGAATTATTATCTATATCAANTGTTGGTTGTAAAGTTTCCTTTGAAAGGCGCTTTAAATAAAACGAATTATTATGATTGCCGTATTTGGCTCAGTCACCTTCGGGTGCCT
This sequence comes from Melanotaenia duboulayi, assembly GCA_026261665.1. Classification (NCBI taxonomy): domain Eukaryota; kingdom Metazoa; phylum Chordata; class Actinopteri; order Atheriniformes; family Melanotaeniidae; genus Melanotaenia; species Melanotaenia duboulayi. The sequence goes on along the minus strand of CM047980.1, from coordinate 1,896,397 downwards.
GGGAGCTCCCGGCTGCCCTGATCGGGCTCTCCCAGTCAGAAAATCCCTGCTCGGCTTTTATTTGGCTGCTCTTCAGAGAGGAATCCTCTGAGCTGCTAAGTGTGACAGCTCATTAAAACCTCAGTGTGTTTCCTTGCAGGTAGATGAAAGGGGAGTTTCTTTCTGCTCTGTAATCCGTTGATTCGTTTGTGTGAAGAGGAGGGTTCGTACAGCTGCCTTCGGTTTAATGAGCAGTCAGTCATTTCTGCACATAAAGAACATACCTGCTGTTCATCTGCCTCAGATTTAAATGCTCACCACTTGAGTCCCATTGACTCAAACCTCCAGCTTATCTTCCACATTTTGTGTTCCTCATATCACCATGAAGCCCAAAAATAGCATCTTCTTCATGCTTTTTCAGCCTTCAAGTGCTTCATATCTGACTCATTAGATGTGCAAGCTGCAGAAATCTTTCAGCCTTTGTTCCAGTTCTTTCTCTTCTCAGCTGTTTTTCTCCACTAAAGCAGTAAAATCTGTCTTAAAGACATTCTTCGTTTTCTTCAAACTCTCTCCTCGACATCTGAAACTGCTGGTAAACCATCTGAAAACAGACTGGTGTTACCCGACGTGCAGGGCAGTGCAGGCTGAAGTACGCTAACGTCTGCAGCTTGTTTCTGTCACTTCTGACTGGATGAGGATGAGTAAATAACACTCTCAGCCACAAAGTAAATCCTCTCTCTTGTTTGCAGAAAACAGACCGGATGCCAGTTTAAATTTCTATTTCTGCTCCCTTACGTACGTAAACAGCGACGTCTGTTTCAAACAGACGTCATACGTCGCCGTCCTCATACCTCCATGCGTGTTTTGCTTTGGTAGTTTGGTAGTCAGTTCCTCCACTAGGGGGCAGTGCTGAGTTCAGAGATCAATCCTGCGAGCCGTTANTCCACCAGGGGGCAGTGCTGAGTTCAGAGATCAGTCCTGCGAGCCGTTTCAAAGCCGTTTAGATGCAGTGAAACACCCGTACGAAGTTGTTTCCAACGCCCATCACGCCCCAACACTCACGTACAATCTGTACTCAAAAACTCGCACAATTTCTACAGTTGTGCTCATCTTTGTTCTTCTTCTATGTTTTTGTTCCCTTCATGATTCTCTTCTTCTTCTCTGGTTTGCTTCTTTCGCTGGTCGCATGTCGGCTGTTCTGCTCAGCACTANCTGGTTTGCTTCTTTCGCTGGTCGCATGTTGGCTGTTCTGCTCAGCCCGCCATTTCCAGAGGTATTGCTCTGTCTTCTGTGTCAAACAACGGATAACTACGCTCCCTGAAAACGGAGCAAATTACGCTCGTAACCGACAGAGAAGACGTCGGTCTGTCTGCGAATCCGCCAGCGTCCAGCATGAATGTCAGCTTCACTGGACTAAAACTCAGTCCAAGTTTTTGTTTTATGTTAAAAAAAATCATAAAACTGGAAATATGATGGTTTGAAATATTTATTGGGACATAAACGTGTTTCTTTGTTATTTATTTATTTATTAGTACTTTTACTAAACAGAAAAGTCTTGTTTGATGGTTTTATTGTAATAAATAGTTCTTTTTGCTATTAGAATGAACTTATTTGTGTATTTTTTGGCCCAATATGTTTATGAAATAAGTTAAAGTGTAAAAATAAAGATCAGATCACAGATGTCGGCTTGTAACGGGAAAAAAACAGATAGCTAACATTGTTGTGGTAAACATTTTCTTTTTTATGTGGTACATGAAGCAAACATCTTTAGATTTTTTAACAGCTGAGTCTCAGAGCCTTTAAAGGTTATGAGACAAAATTAAGATTTGAAGAGCATCAGAAAAAGCAGAGAGGCGATCAGGAAGAAAAAAAAGGTTAAAAATAAAAGATTTCAGCAATTTAAGTCTGATAAATGAATAATAATAATTAATAATCCACCTGAGTGCCATGAGGAAGCAGGTAAAGGAAATCTTAAGTTAACTGCAGAGTTGCTCCCGTTTGCAGCCTTTATGGAGACTTTCTGGCTTCATGTGACTCCAGACTGTAAATGTGTGCAGAAACCAACGTAATAACATTCGTGGTCCTCAGAGAGGCAGAAATAAACGGATGCTGCAGAGTAAATGGCCCAGTGGTTCAGTCAAACTCCTGCATGAATGTATGAAAACTAAACCAGTAGAGGAACCGGAGCTCCGCGTCAGGGCTGGAAATTCATGAGATCGTGGCCTTCCTGCTGCTCGCACCTCGTCAGCGCTTGTCTTCACCTCCTCCTCCCATCTATTTTTCATGAACTCTGTCAAACTCTTCAGGATTCAGTCCCCCCCTCATTTATCCACTGCCTGGAGTGGAGATACACAGTAATATATATATATATACACATATATATATGACCACAGAGANATATATATATATATACACACATATACAGTATATGACCACAGAGCCTCTTTTATGTGTTTACCACACCGTACAGGTGATGGTTCACACCATTATTTCCGCTGTGATAACACAACCACACGTCTTTGTGCTGTTTCTGCTCAGTGCACCGTGTGGGACTGGGACTCCAACGGGAAACACGACTACATCGGTGAATTCGAGGCCAGCTTTAAAGAGATGAGGGGAGCCATCGACGGACGTCAGGTGAGATAACGTGTCTCATGTTTCCTGTCTGCTGGGGTGGTGAGTTCCCCACATCTCCAAACACAAAAACCTGCTCAGGAACTGAGAGACACTTCCCACTGAATCACATCATTCATAAAGTGGTGCACATTTTCATGCTTTGCCTGGTTCTCTGTGAAGAAGTGTTGATGTGTGTTTGGAGGCTGTTTGGCTCCTCTGGAAGTGAAGGAGAAATCTCCCTGATGGGCAGGTACAGGTATCTGCTCGCTCCGTCTCTCCTTCACCTGCACAATCAATTTAATGGCCCAGCGAGTGTCAGACTGAGCGACACCACCGCTCACCCACTGTGACACTCTCACATTCAGATAGGAGAGAAAACACAGCAGCAGCTCGCATGGAGACGCTTCCAGAGACACCCCGACAGCCCTGAAGAGGCTTTCACATTACCCAGGCGTAGCTGCAGGCAGTAAATCTCAGCCTTTCGAGGGATGGACCAGCTCAGTTTTAACAAGGTCTTCTCATTGTTTTGTTTTTTTGTTAGGAAGTGATACACGTCCAAGTACAAATACTTATACTCCCATTCAGATATTAGTCATTCATCCAAACCTACATGTGTACAGGTCCAGAAATGTATCGTACAGCTTTACCTAGACCAGGGATCACCAGCTCCGGTCCTCGAGCGCGGGTATGCTGCAGGCATTGGATGTGTCCCTGAAGCAACACAACCGATTCAAATGAACGGGTCAGAGCTTGACAACAAGCTGCTGGAGGTTTGAATCAGGTGTTGTAGTAAAGAAACATCCAATACCTGCAGGACAGCGGCCCTCAGGGATCGGAGCTGGTGATCCCTGACGTAGACCAACATGCAGGCGTGGTAGTCACGGTAAGTAGGTGTCCTGTGAGATCATCACTGGGAGGGGATCTTCAGGCACATCGTGGTTCAGATGACTGCGATGTAAACGGTTATAAAACAATTTTTCCCTATGTGCCTGTCAATACGACTTCTTCCTTAGTGGATGCGTGTAGAAACCTGGTCCATCTTACGGTTCATGCAGAACAACTTGTGTTTCCATTAGAATGAAGCATGAAGCTACATCAGATCCTCGCGGTCTGACCACGACACGTTTTGGTTGCAGAAAACTCACAACTCTTTGTGTTGTAGTCTGCTTCCTGNAAAGAAACATCCAATACCTGCAGGACAGCAGCCCTCGGGGGGGTGGGGGGAGGATCTTCAGGCACATCGTGGTTCAGATGGCTGCGATGTAAATGGTTATAAAACAATTATTGATGCGTCTTTTTCCCTATGTGCCTGTCACTACGACTTCTTCCTTAGTGGAAGCCGAAGTTCTTTTACACGCTAGCCTTTAACGCAGAGGCTGCTGACCGGATTGGTCTGGTATGTGCACGCACAGTCGGCCTGGGGGCTGCTCATCATCCATGTCCATACCATGATGCATCTAAAAGACACCTTTCCCACCCCTAATGGTCACAGGTATGTATCCACCCTTTCCACCTCAGAACCACTGATGAGTGTACGGAGGCTCCTCTGCTGCTTCCAGCTAAAATCCACTATCAGTTGGTTCTATGGTTCTCTTTACAATGAGAGACCCAGCCTGNATCAGTTGGTTCTATGGTTCTCTTTACAACAGTCCACCTAATGAGAGACCCAGCCTATGTGGTAGTCTTCAGAAAGATTGCTGGGACATCTGGTGGATGAAGCTAAAACATCAGCTCAGGTTAACATTAGCTAAACTTTCTTTATGTTGCTTAGCAACCAAAGTCTTGATAAGCTAATCCATAAACCTGCTACTCTCCACGAGCTTTCATTTATCCCCAGCATCTGGTCAGTTAACAAAGAAGGACCCTAACCAGCTGAAGTTAAGAGATTTCCAAGCCTTTAACCAGGTGATCATCTGACTCAGCTCCTTCTGATCCCAACCAAAGCGTCACAAGCGTCCTTGCACTGCTCCCCATTTTTATAACTTCACCAACAATCTTGAAAGAACTTTCACCAGTTTCAGGATTCGGTTGATGGGAACAGCCAAACACAACTTTATCCACACACACGCTGGTCCACATCTGGAATCTTACTGAACAGTTATTGTAAAAATAAGTGTTTTACTTCACCTGAGACCCGTCTACACATCACTGCTCCCTGTCAGCAGCAGACTGTGGAGTCTTCAAACTCAGATTAAGCTAACAAACAAGCATGTCTGCACGACAAACGACACTTTCTGTGTTTCTGATTAAAATCTGCTGAGTTATAAACATCAGCTGGACACATGTCCAGAAATGGATCATTAATTCATAGCCTGACTTCATCAACCATCAGATAAAGATTCCTCTGAGAGGATCTGAGTTGTCTGTCCGACCTCTGTTACCTTCCCCTGGGCTGAAGGCTGGACCCACAAAAGACCCCAACCCCATCAAGTCCTGCAGGTTTCAATGAAAGTGCCAATTAACATCCAACCTCTCTTTAATAACACTTCTCTGCGGCAAAAACACTGCAGTTTACTCGGTGCTCTGCCATGAGGAGGCCATCCTGAATTAATGAAGACACGACTGTCAGAAGCACGACGAGCTGCCACTAATTACGCCGTTCCCCAGCCATCGTTCACGCCAGTCTGTCTCCATATGCTGCCTGTTTGCTCTGGAAATCCACAGAGGACGCCAACGCAGCACAAACAGTCGGAGAGGAGGTTCCTCAGCTGAGACTCAACCTGTTTAGGCTCATTATCAGCAACGAGGAGTCAGACGTCTCCGGTGTGGTGGTGCTGGATAAAACCACCGTCCAACGCAGACCAGAACAGGCCGGTCCTGGCGGTCACTGTTTACAGCCCAGTGTTAGTGGTGGATGCAGCTCATCTTAAACATGATGGATGTGGAAGTTTTTGTTATTTTTGTTATGATAC
>CM047980.1:1751508-1762731 GCA_026261665.1 Melanotaenia duboulayi | reverse complement strand
TGGCTAGAGTTGGATGGTTCTCTGCAGGTTGCAGAAAAGTCCATCTCAGCCGCAGTTTACCCTCAAATTCAACTGATAACGGCACTTTTTTAAATAACCTTTGTTCTAGGGGCCTTCAATGGGCAACAGGGGCATGCTGCTTACAAGGGACGGCTGCACCGAGGAGCCATATCCTCCTCCGTTAGCACCTGCTTAACCAGGTAAGCTAAACTCAGGCCACCTGTACAGGAAGGACAGACAGTTTATGCCAACTTACCCCTCATTTCCACCAGGTGCTACGTTACGGCTGCGCCGCGGCCTCCGCTGTTTACCGCCGCTGTTTACCGCCACTGCTGTCCGCCGCTGTTTAGCGCAGCTTTGCGCTGCTGAATCGTGTAAACATTACCTGTTCAACTGGTCAGGGGTCTAAATTTTGGTTTTTCTTTTGTTTTTTTTATCCGAGACGTTTATCCTGGAACTGGAGAATCACAAGATTCTTCAGTTCACCAGTGACTTCGTGACCTCACGGACACTGCTAGGCGGACTGCATTCGCGGGCGCTCCACACCTGACACACTCCCGGTGAGGATTGATGCGCCACGGAGGTCAGAACGAAACCGAGGATGATGAGACCTGCTGCTGAGAAATGCTGATGTAGCAGGTAAGGGCGCTGCAGCTGAGACACCGAACCGTCTCGTCTTGCTCGTCCAGAGGAATCTACTTCCTGGAGGACAGGCGGAGGTCAGAGGATCCTGTCCAGCATCTTCTGCCTGGACGGGGCTTCTGGACGCAGAAGTCCTCCTCATCACAGCCAGACTGAGGCCAGCAGACTGCTCATGTTAGCACCACGGTAACCAAAGAGTAGTGGTGCAGCAAGGGTATCAAACCTCCGTCCCCTCTTCCTCCTGGGGGAGGTAATCAGCTGCTCTTCACCGAGCAGCTCGTCTCCTCTGCTCTTGTTAAATTGGAAGCAGGTCAGCAGGTGAAGTGGAGGCTCAGGTTTGTTAGCTCGGTGCTACTTTCGCTGCTTCGCTTCCTGCAGACAGAAACTGTCGGAGGATGTTTCCCAGCGGGAATTTAACCCGAGCCCAGACAATCCCGGCGGGCCCTCCTGTCTTTAACACCTTCTGTCCATGTCAAGTCCTCTCATTTCTATAAAAGGAAACCATAAATTATATTTTCCAATAAAACAAAAAGCAACGTGCAGTATTAAAATATCACATAATGAGTTTATCTCTGCAACCACAAGGTCATGATCAGGTTCACTCGGACCCCAGTCGTTTCTCAAAGTCTTTTTCATGAAATGTGAAGATAAATTTCCAAGAAACCAAGCAGAACGTCTCAGCTGATCAGCAGAGCATCATTTAGTCCACAGGGGAAAGAAAAGTCCAGTTTTCAGATGTTTGTGTTTTCTCTGTCTCAGAATGAGTGAAAATCTTCCACATGATCATTTCTGAACAATCAAGTCATTACAGCAACTGTCAGACACACGAAAAACTAAAACCCTTCAGGTCCTGAAACTCTTCTAGAGTTCCTCCACAGCATCTTCCATCCATCACCGCTCTGTTTGAGGCCGATGCTCTTCAGTCAGCAACTTCCAGCATCAGAGACGCTTTGTTTCACTAAAGGCTGATAAAATGTACAGATCTACAGGCTCAAATCTTATGTACGCGTGCTGTGGAGAACTTTCTGACTCTTCATGCCACTGTGGGGTTTATTTTGTGGAAGCAGGTGTTGTGGAGAAATAGTTTGTGGTGGCATTTTGTAGTTTATTGTCCTTGATGACATTTTATAGTTTTGTGAAACCTTCGTCTCTTCTCAGTGCCGTACTGTTTCTCCTTTAGTGTCCTCTGTGTCTTCATAGCCGTTTCTGTGATATGGTGACTTCATCATATAAAGATCTTCTCCTCTGGATTATATTATTTTGTAGTAAATTACTTTAAGCTTATGATGAGACAAAAATACTTTCAGGTAAAAGAAAAGCGCCGGACATCAGCTTTATGTAAAAATGATGATGGTTTATTACAAAAAGTGACATCGTAAACAGACATGCATCTCTGAGGTCTCTGAAGCCTCGTAGAAAAACCCCCAGACCAGATGTGTAAGTCTCCCTTATAGCTTCCAAACAAAGAACATTCCTCAGTCCTGGATCGGACAATCATAGATCAGACACAAGTTTACATATAGGATGTTTGTGTGTTCTTCTCTGAACTTTTCTAAGTTGCAGAGTAAAGTCCTTTAATACCTTAAACAATCTACTGTAAGTGTGTCTTACACAATGCTATGTTTAGATACTCCTAGAAGCCTAAGCTTGGATCCTAAAGCAAAGAGCGGTCTGCTTACAGCTGCAATGAAGTATAGTCCTAATCTATGTATTTTTAAGTAATTCTAATTATCAAATGTTGAGAATAAGATACTTCACGCACTTCATTCAGACTTCACATAGAGTAGCATATTTCCTCGTCTTCATCGAGCCAGGAGCGCTGCCTTTCCATTGCTGCACTGTTTAAAGTGACTCTGACTTGTTCTGTCTGCCGGTCCGACCACAGGAAAACAAAGTTAACAATAGATGCTATAGCAGTTAGCGGTGAACACGTTAACAGTTAATGGTGATAATGATGGCAGTTAGCAGTGAATGTTATAGCAGTTAGCGGTGAACACGTTAACAGTTAATGGTGATAATGATGGCAGTTAGCAGTGAATGTTATAGCAGTTAGCGGTGAACACGTTAACAGTTAATGGTGATAATGATGGCAGTTAGCAGTGAATGTTATAGCAGTTAGCGGTGAACACGTTAACAGTTAATGGTGATAATGATGGCAGTTAGCAGTGAATGTTATAGCAGTTAGCGGTGAACACGTTAACAGTTAATGGTGATAATGATGGCAGTTAGCAGTGAATGTTATAGCAGTTAGCGGTGAACACGTTAACAGTTAATGGTGATAATGATGGCAGTTAGCAGTGAATGTTATAGCAGTTAGCGGTGAACACGTTAACAGTTAATGGTGATAATGATGGCAGTTAGCAGTGAATGTTATAGCAGTTAGCGGTGAACACGTTAACAGTTAATGGTGATAATGATGGCAGTTAGCAGTGAATGTTATAGCAGTTAGCGGTGAACACGTTAACAGTTAATGGTGATAATGATGGCAGTTAGCAGTGAATGTTATAGCAGTTAGCGGTGAACACGTTAACAGTTAATGGTGATAATGATGGCAGTTAGCAGTGAATGTTATAGCAGTTAGCGGTGAACACGTTAACAGTTAATGGTGATAATGATGGCAGTTAGCAGTGAATGTTATAGCAGTTAGCGGTGAACACGTTAACAGTTAATGGTGATAATGATGGCAGTTAGCAGTGAATGTTATAGCAGTTAGCGGTGAACACGTTAACAGTTAATGGTGATAATGATGGCAGTTAGCAGTGAATGTTATAGCAGTTAGCGGTGAACACGTTAACAGTTAATGGTGATAATGATGGCAGTTAGCAGTGAATGTTATAGCAGTTAGCGGTGAACACGTTAACAGTTAATGGTGATAATGATGGCAGTTAGCAGTGAATGTTATAGCAGTTAGCGGTGAACACGTTAACAGTTAATGGTGATAATGATGGCAGTTAGCAGTGAATGTTATAGCAGTTAGCGGTGAACACGTTAACAGTTAATGGTGATAATGATGGCAGTTAGCAGTGAATGTTATAGCAGTTAGCGGTGAACACGTTAACAGTTAATGGTGATAATGATGGCAGTTAGCAGTGAATGTTATAGCAGTTAGCGGTGAACACGTTAACAGTTAATGGTGATAATGATGGCAGTTAGCAGTGAATGTTATAGCAGTTAGCGGTGAACACGTTAACAGTTAATGGTGATAATGATGGCAGTTAGCAGTGAATGTTATAGCAGTTAGCGGTGAACACGTTAACAGTTAATGGTGATAATGATGGCAGTTAGCAGTGAATGTTATAGCAGTTAGCGGTGAACACGTTAACAGTTAATGGTGATAATGATGGCAGTTAGCAGTGAATGTTATAGCAGTTAGCGGTGAACACGTTAACAGTTAATGGTGATAATGATGGCAGTTAGCAGTGAATGTTATAGCAGTTAGCGGTGAACACGTTAACAGTTAATGGTGATAATGATGGCAGTTAGCAGTGAATGTTATAGCAGTTAGCGGTGAACACGTTAACAGTTAATGGTGATAATGATGGCAGTTAGCAGTGAATGTTATAGCAGTTAGCGGTGAACACGTTAACAGTTAATGGTGATAATGATGGCAGTTAGCAGTGAATGTTATAGCAGTTAGCGGTGAACACGTTAACAGTTAATGGTGATAATGATGGCAGTTAGCAGTGAATGTTATAGCAGTTAGCGGTGAACACGTTAACAGTTAATGGTGATAATGATGGCAGTTAGCAGTGAATGTTATAGCAGTTAGCGGTGAACACGTTAACAGTTAATGGTGATAATGATGGCAGTTAGCAGTGAATGTTATAGCAGTTAGCGGTGAACACGTTAACAGTTAATGGTGATAATGATGGCAGTTAGCAGTGAATGTTATAGCAGTTAGCGGTGAACACGTTAACAGTTAATGGTGATAATGATGGCAGTTAGCAGTGAATGTTATAGCAGTTAGCGGTGAACACGTTAACAGTTAATGGTGATAATGATGGCAGTTAGCAGTGAATGTTATAGCAGTTAGCGGTGAACACGTTAACAGTTAATGGTGATAATGATGGCAGTTAGCAGTGAATGTTATAGCAGTTAGCGGTGAACACGTTAACAGTTAATGGTGATAATGATGGCAGTTAGCAGTGAATGTTATAGCAGTTAGCGGTGAACACGTTAACAGTTAATGGTGATAATGATGGCAGTTAGCAGTGAATGTTATAGCAGTTAGCGGTGAACACGTTAACAGTTAATGGTGATAATGATGGCAGTTAGCAGTGAATGTTATAGCAGTTAGCGGTGAACACGTTAACAGTTAATGGTGATAATGATGGCAGTTAGCAGTGAATGTTATAGCAGTTAGCGGTGAACACGTTAACAGTTAATGGTGATAATGATGGCAGTTAGCAGTGAATGTTATAGCAGTTAGCGGTGAACACGTTAACAGTTAATGGTGATAATGATGGCAGTTAGCAGTGAATGTTATAGCAGTTAGCGGTGAACACGTTAACAGTTAATGGTGATAATGATGGCAGTTAGCAGTGAATGCTATAGCAGTTAGCGGTGAACACACCAACAGCTAGCGATGAACGCGTTAACAGTTAATGGTAAACATGATGGCAGTTAGCAGTGAATGTTATAGCAGTTAGCGGTGAACACACCGGCAGCTAGCGATGAACGCGTTAACAGTTAATGGTAAACATGATGGCAGTTAGCAGTGAATGTTATAGCAGTTAGCGGTGAATGTTATAGCAGTTAGCGGTGAACACGTTAACAGTTAATGGTGAACATGATGGCAGTTAGCAGTGAATGTTATAGCAGTTAGCKGTGAACACACCGGCAGCTAGCGATGAACGCGTTAACATTGAGTGGTGAATGAACCCACAGTTAGCCGTGAACACGGCAGCAGTTAGTGACAAATGTGTTAACAGTTAGTGGTTAACGTGATGACAGTTAGTGGTGAATGTGCCAACAGTTAGCGTTACATCAGAGTTAACAACTGGTTGTGTTCACTGGTTAACTGGAATAGGTGTAAATACCAGGTGTGTGCATGGACAATAAATTGGATTGTTCATTTATTTACATTTTTTCAGATGGTAAACTGACGCAGCTGCTTGTCTCTATCCATCCAGGCTTTAGTTGAACCTGGTTGAGATAAACAGAGATAACCAGAGATGACATGTCCAGGCAGCAGACACTGTTTCTACGCTGTTTTCTACCAGGAACAGTTTTCATCTCATCTCATCCATCTCTTCTCGTGTTGGATCTGTTTTCATTTTCCATCAAACACAATGTGGGATGAAGCTGCTCTAACATCCATCAGTGTACTGGAATATAGATTTTTATTTTCATAACAAATTACACTTTTATGAAGTATCAAACATGTCTACGCTCACTGATGCCTGCTAACTGTATGGTTCAGCTTACAGGAGTTACACAGTTGATTTTCATATTTCGTATATGGGCCAGAATACCAGGGACAGTTTCTTGTCCCAGTCTGCCACAGCATTATGGTAAAAAAATGGATGGATGGATGGATGGATGGATAGAATTTCATTTTAATAACCCTCTGATGGTTATTTGTACTAAACGATAATAATTAGGTGCCTTTGGAAATTTGTGATGAAACACTTGCTTCATCATGTTTCCGAACTAAAAAGAAGCTAAAGGAAAAATAACTCAGAATAAAATAGAATAGAATAAAAATCTACAGAGAAACAGATGAAGGATAAAAAGTGTGGGTGGAGGGACTTGATGTGAAATAAATAACCAGATTAACAGTGAACTGGAACTGGACTGGTGCCTCCACCTGTCCATCCTGGGACCTGCAAGCTGCTGAAACACAGCTAAACCTAAAGATGAAAAGTCTCTCAGTAGGTCCTCACACACATTTTAACATCACACTGGGGGGTTACGGAGGGGGTGAAGAGGCTTGTCTCAGCATGCCCTCCAAGCTCAGACTCAGCAGGTTTACAGTTCTGTTCGATCTGCCAGCAGGTGTTCGAGGTGGGATGGGTCTCCTCCAGATTTAACTTGGAAGAACCAGAATGAAACTAGATGTAAATAAAGGATGTCAGCTGTGACAACATCAGCAGGGTGCGGGTAGGCGAGGACAGGCGGGGAAGCGGAGATCGATTTGCATATGTACCATTTATTACCATGTGATATGTAAGAATTATTGTTGTGCACTAGGTGTCCACCAGGGGGCAGAAGACAAGGATCAGATTATATCAAAGTGACGTGAAGTTTGGCTCTTTTGACTCGGCTCTCCACCTGCAGCTCCTCCATGAAGCAACTCAAAGTCAAACACAAACATCTGGACGTTTTGTTGGAGAAGATTAACTTCAGAACGGTCCATCTTTGTTTCAGGTTTATCACCAGCTTCTGCATTTGTGCTCAGTTTGGTTCAATCGACAATGATTTAACATTTCCTGGTCGCTCCTGAAGCCTGTTTCTTCTCTCAGACCCGAGTTTCGATGGATTTGTTGGTGTGCTGAGATCTTGATCCTGCTGGTAGGCTGGTTTCAGTTTGATGAGAAGCAGACTTCACCACCGGGTCGATGACAGCAAGCTGCTTGGTCCCTGAAGCAGCTTCAGAAACCAAACCCAGACGGACTCTCTGGGTCATCGAAGTTTACGGTTTTATTTCTTCCCTTCTTCACATGAAACATCACATGCAGGTCAACAGTTTGCCTCTGACACAGAGAAAAGGAGATTTATGAGCCAATGCTGTCACATCAATCAGAGTCTAAAATTAAAGCAGAGTAGAGACTGGAGGAAGAGGAGGAGGAGGAGGGTGAGACCTGTCAGATGGTGAAAGGGCAGAGATGAAGGCTCTGAATGCCGACGCACCATCTGTCTGGAGACAACACAAAGACCCATCACAGGCGGCGACTTTGTGGACGTCGTCCTGCAGAAAAACTGTCCTTCACATCCTGATCGAGTCCCTGAGCAACACCCACACTGCACATGCTCAGATGGTGCCGCGGCCTGAAAACAGATAACCTGCAGGTCTCCTGCCGAGCTGCAGCTCAGACCAAAAGCAGAAAGTGTTGCATGATAAACTTCTGCTTGTTCAGATTTTCTATTCGCTCAGTTAAACGATTCTGCAAATAAATGTCTTACTGCTGCGGGGGCTCTGTAAACCAGGTTTATGTCAAAAATCAAACCTTTGCCTCCATCTGACCCATCGAGGTCCGGGTTCTGGGGAGGATCCGTCCCTCCATCTGACCCATCGAGGTCCGGGTTCTGGGGAGGATCCGTCCCTCCATCTGACCTGTTTCCACTGATCTTCAGTCCAGTTCTTGGGTCATGTGACCTCAGCCTTTTCTGGCTTCCCAACAGCCACGTTTCCATGGAGACCATTTCTGATGAGGCTTCAGCTCAGCTGAAGGTCCAGATGCATCTCTCAGGTCCTGGTTCAGGTCTTTGCTGGTTTTACAGATGAAACTAAAGAAATGGGAACAAATGAAGCGTCTTTGTAACAAAGAGCCTAAAGATCCAGTTTAAACCGGTTCTTTGCTGAGTCGTCTGTTATGTGTCGACACATCTCTGGTTCGTCCCGCGAGTTAGGAGCCTTTCACCCTGAAGGACTCAGAGTCTGAGTTAAGTTCCTCTGGAACTGGTCCGGTACCAGGAGTGGATTGAAAGTGGTCCAGTGATCAGGATTTAAAGAAAGAAGAAAAAGGTCTTCACCAGCAGACCAGCAGTTTAAAACCAGTTACATGCTGAAAAAATGCTAATCAACTGATCAATGAAACGCTGATCAGTCAGATCTCTGATCAGTGTTTCAGCTCACAGTTTCCCAGCACCAGAGCATCTGTTTATCTGTTTATTTGTTTGTTTGTTTGCACAACCTGCCAGTTCTGCAGCTCTCATTCCTCTGATCAGCTCTGACTGAACAGCTAAATCAGCTCGATGCTGCCATCTAGTGGCCGCCGGCAGAACCGGTTTCCTCCTGCAGGTCAAACAGTGAGTTCACCCGGATTAACACTCCACCCTCCTCAGTACGCTGTGACCTCCATCACAGACGTTTCTAAACTTGTGATGTGAGGCTGAATAAAGAAATCAGAAATAAAAACATCCAGTTAGGTGTTGCCATTAGAGAGTCGCCTGTGAGACAACTGAGAGACTTAAAGCAGACAAAACATGCTGTTACCTTAATCTGACTCCCTGAACTGGCCTTGGATGGCTGCCCCACCTCCACCCGCCTCCGTTGGACCCTTCCCCCTTCCTCCACTCCCGTGGGTTGGACAATAAAGTTTCATTCAGTCAGTCAGTCAGTCAGTCAGTCAGTCAGCCAGTCAGTCAGTCAGTCAGTCAGTCAGTCAGTCAGTCAGCCAGCCAGTTAGTTATCCAAACGTCATGTCTGACCCAACCACAGTCTGGAAAACGTCACTAATAAAGAGAGTAAAGTGGTTTTTGGGTGGATTCTGGTCACCGCTGTAATAAAACACCTACATGCCCAAAACCAGCTTCTCTTCCTGAGATAATACTGATCTGGCAACCCCCTGAAGTTATTAACCGGCTGGTTTAACCCGCCGCCCAGTGAGCCCTCAGGTTAAATCCCGTCTTTAGACTTATTGCTGTTTGCAGCTCCACGACTTCACTGAACATCCCCACACCATTTTTTATTTTATTACACTTTATTTATCCCAGCTTGTATTTAACCCATCCTACCAGGAGCAGGGGCTGCCAGCCCGGGGAGGGCCTTGGTCGGGGGTCCACAGTGCCAGCCCTGGGACTTGACCGTAGGTCCTCTAGACCCAAGCCCACCTCTGTAACCACGAAGCCACCACCATGTTTCACCGCGGCTGATGAGAGGTGTTGGCGTTGTTCCTTCATGTCCACAAAGTTACGTTTTTGTCTCCTCTGACCAGAGGACCTTGTTCCAGATGTTTGGGGAGCCTCCATCAGGCCTTCTGGTGAACTTTTTTTATCAGCAGGTCTGTGGAGGGTCCATGTGGTCGTTGTTTCATATTCTGTGTGTTTGGGGATGGTGAACTTATAACCCAACTCTGATTGGTTCCTGCCCACAGCGTTGTCCCTGACCTGATTGGAGAGCTGGTGTGCTTCATTAGAGAACAGCTGAATGCTGCTGAGATCATGTGACCGTCAGAGTGAACACAGGTGGACCTGATGCAGCTCATTATGGGACTTCTGGAGGCAAACGGGTCACAACTGATTATTTAGGAGCTTCTTAGCAAAGGGGGTGATTACACATGAAAAGCATCTTTTCATTCATGTCTAAGTTTGTTTGTTTAGAAAATTCTAAACAAATTGAAGTATCCAGACTTTCCCCTTCGAAGATGACGTTTTTCCCCTGAAACGCTTCCCTGAGCACAAGTTGTAGAAGAAAATCTAAAATATGTCCCGTTAAATTCAGCCCACATGAAGCTGATAAAACACGTGGCAGGATGAGACCTGGAGGATGGGCATGTATTTTACTGATTACTGAAAAATATACTGACATTAATGTTGTAATTAAAATGTACACTTCAATATACAATAAATATCTAATAACTGGAATTAGTTAAATAATTATGAACATTAAGAATAATCAAATATTTGAATATGATTAATATTGATATCACTATATCAAGTGATTATAAAAATAATTTTAATATAATAATCTTGTATTCCTCCAGCAGGTGGCGACATTCTTCCAGGTCAGTTCACTCAGATCTGCCTGAAAACCTGCAGGTACTTTGAGCCCAATAAAACCAGTGAAATCCACGTGTGACCCGGCTGCAGGTCGACTCTGTTTCTCAACATCTGATAAAATACCGTGTAATATGAAAATCGCTGTTTAAATTCAGCCCTGACTTGATCAGATGTTCTCAACTTCCTGAACGGTGAGTTTGTATCTTCTGAATCTTACAGCTGACGTGTCTGATGCAGTTTGAAATAAAACCTCTGAACTAACTTGTCTGTAGCTTCTGGAAAATATCTGGAGCCTGCAGAAAGTTCCAGTCTAGAACTGATGGACGGCTAGGAGCAGGTCAGAGCCAGTTCCAGGCTTGGACCGAACTTCACCACAAGCAGAATCAGGTGTGTTGGAGCAGATGTTCCCTGCACCAACACACCTGCAAGTCCTGCAGGACTGGAGGACCAGGGTTGCCCATCAGCTTGGATTCTGGTAATTTTTAACCCTTTAATGCCATATGTATCAGAAATACAGTGTCTGAGAGCTTTGGAATAATTTTATAGTAATAACTTTGCTAAAAACCCTGTTAAACTGTCCCCGGATAACGGTAAATTCTCAGGGAAACTGGGAATTTTTCCCCATTTTATTTACTTGGGTCTGGCTTTAAAGCAGTGGAGCCCAAAGTCGGTCCTCGAGGGCCGCTGTCCTGCAGATTTTCCAAGGTTTCCTGCTTCAACACACCAGACTCAAATGAAACAGATCCAACAGCCTGTTAAGTTTTGCACAATGACTCATCAGTTTGAGTCAGGTGGTTTTGGAGCAGGGACACATCAAAAACCTGCAGGATTGTGGCCCTTGAGGACCGAAGGTGGACACCCCTGATTTAAGGGTTAACTAAGTGTCTTAGAGCTTTTAATCCCATTATAAACCAGTGT
>CM047980.1:1652328-1668359 GCA_026261665.1 Melanotaenia duboulayi | reverse complement strand
CAATAAAAACTACACAGTAAAACACAAAAGCAGAAAAAAAATTTATCTGAAAAAATTAAAAGTAAAGCAAATGTCGAGCTCAGCTGTGTTCAAAAGCCAGAGCAAAGAAGCAGGTCTTGAGCAAGGACTTAAAACCAGAACCAGACTGGCAGCTGGAATGTGGAGTGGCAGGCTGTTCCACACCTGGAGCAGCATCCGGAAACAGCAGGCAGAAAGGGGCGTGGTTGACCTGTCAAATTTGGCAGGTAGACCACGCCCACATGAACATCAGCTGATAATTACGTCACTTTCCAGCCAGCGAAACCTTAGATGAAGGCGGAAGGGTTACCATGGAAACATGTCTGGTATGTGTGACAGTTGACGTGTCTGATGAAAAAGAAACCAAAAATATAATATTTGGTTCATATACTTCCTGTTCCTGGAGATTTAGAAAAAAAAGAAGTCCAGACCTCATCCTGACTGCAGGACNAGGTCACCGCTCTAACCAACCCTACGCAGACGCAGCATGAGTATAAATCCAGCTTTAGTTGATCAATGTAGCAAGGAAAAGCCAGGATTTGTTTGGGGAGAATGTTCCCGACATGTCTAGAGAGAAGCGTTCACACCGGCGAAGCGCTAACCACACGAGCTCGACACCAGATCCACTCTGATGGAGAAGAAAAAGCACGAGTCGCACCTCTGCTGAGTCATCCATGAGCACAACTGAAAACGGAGTAATGTAAACTGCTGTTCACTCCCAACGTGAGACTTTTTGTGTTGAAGTGAATAGGCCTCTGTACAGGCCAATGAGAGGCTCCTCTTAGCACGGAAAGGTTACCATGGGAATGGCATCAATCCCACGGACCTTGTGCGTGTTATCTTTCTTCTTCTCTTCTGTTCTTGGTTTTTTTCCCAGCGAGGCGCGTTCAGCACTCGGACGCCTGCTGCGTCATAACAGCCGAACACCTTTAGTTTCATCTGTGGACGAGCTCAGTTTTCAAGGTTCAATTGTTATACGTGTTCAGACAGGCTGAGACGAGGTTGTACGTGATTCTTATAAGGACCCAAAACATGATAAAAGTCTTCGTTACATGTGGCTGCAGACTCATTTTTCATGTCTAGTTGACCAGTTAAGTTTATTTCTTAGAGCATACATGGAGGCAGTATTCCTGCTAAAAGGAGGAAGAATTATCATTAAAAAAATAAATAATCAGGCAGATATTACTATAGAAAACTAGGGCTGGGCAATATATCCAGATTTTCCAATATATCGAGACTTTGACACACACGATATAGAACGAGGGAATATGTTTAAATCCAGATAGCTTGTGTTGAGTCAAAATGAGCTTTTCTTTCTGCATTTTGCACAGCTGTGTTGTTGTCATTAAAACGTACTTTTCATTCATTATGTTATTTTCAGTCAAGGTCGTAAATTAGGACTGTCTCTGCTTACTTGACAAAAAAGAACAATATATCAAGATATATTCTTCTATTCTATTCTATTCTATTCTNCAGTTCAGACCTCATCCTGACTGCAGGACCCACACAGGCGGGGGGGAGGAGGTCTCAATGGTCCAGTCATAGTCCAGACCTCATCCTGACTGCAGGACCCAGACAGGCCGGAGGGGGAGGAGGTCTCAATGGTCCAGTCATAGTCCAGACCTCATCCTGACTGCAGGACCCAGACAGGCCGGAGGGGGAGGAGGTCTCAATGGTCCAGTCATAGTCCAGACCTCATCCTGACTGCAGGACCCACACAGGCCGGGGGGAGGAGGTCTGAGTGGTCCAGTCATAGTCCAGACCTCATCCTGGTTGCCGGACCCACACAGGCCGGAGGGGGAGGAGGTCTCAGTGGTCCAGTCAGAGTCCAGACCTCATCCTGACTGAGTTTTAGTTTCGTTGGTTTTTTCATTCATTCATTCATGACTGGATGAATGAATGAATGAATGAATGAATGAATGAATGTATTTTATGTGTTGTGGAAGCTTCTAAAACTTTTTTTGTGTAAAATAATAAAACGACAGGGACAGACGGGTTACGTAGAACATCTTTCCTTTCAGAGTTGTATATCCTTCATTTGCTCCTTCGATATGCGGAAAAATAATGTAGTTGTCCAGCCGGTAACTGACATCAACTGATGTACCGAAGCGAACTTCCCCGTGCTTTGTTACCGGCGTAGCCCCGCCCATTTCACTTTCCAGCTCCGTCATTGGTCTGAGTAAAATTATTGGTTCCACGTCAACGAAGAACAGAGCTGTCAATCAAAATAAGGCGGGGAGCTGGAGTTAATATATTCCAGGCAGTTGTAAAATAGTGGCGGAGAGAGACGTTGGTGGAAGTTAAAGCGAGCAGTACTAGCTAAACTAGGGTGGTCCAGCTGCGCGCGGAGGAGAGGAAGAGGAGTTTTCTCGGCGTTTCTGGAGATGGAGGAAGATCGCAGCGAACAGATGAGACCGCTCCTCACATCTGTAAGTTCCCCCTCTTCTCTCCGGTGTACCTGTTAGCCGGCGGCTAGCGCCTCCTCAGCGGGCGGCGAAGTGTGTCAGAAAGCCGCGATGAACGCGGAGGTTCTGACCCGGACGGTGTCCGGTGTCAGAAAAAGATCCGCGGATTCGAGCTGAGCTGCTTGTGTGTCTGTTAGTTATCGTGGGACGCGCTGGGACGCGGTGGTCCGGTGGGAAACAAAGGTTGGCAGCCCACAGCTTTTGTTTTTGAGGACCACGCTGATGCCAGGAAGTGAAGCAGCCAGAAACGCCGGAATCCCCTTCAGTCATCCAGCTTTTTATTCAGAGACACGCCGCTAGGTCCGCGACAGTCACCCAAAAACACAACAAAGAGTTTAAACTCGCGGCGAAGAAGGCGAGAGTCGTCGTACGTCTCATCCACGTAGATGCGAGCAGGTTGTGGTGAAGCTCGTCTCCTGTCCTTCTGTCCGCCGCTGGAAGGCCGTTTCTACTCTTCAGCCTTTTACCAGGACAACACGCGTGTTTAGAGGGCTTTTAATGTCTACTTTTTGAAGATGTTTGTAGATGTGAACGCTTCAGAAAGACTCTGCAGAGCACGTGGTGGTGATGTGATTCACGTGTAGTCTGGACGGCATCCTGGAAGGACTGCTTCTGACCTCTGACTCTGGAGGGAGGGAGGCTGATGTGGGGCAGACAATAAGGAAGACTTCAACCCCTGCTTGACGGCAGGGATGCTGATCTGTTGCCATGGAGACTGAACTGGAGTGGCCTGCTTCTGTGTGGAGATGTTGAGTTTTACAGTTAGTGAAGCTCACTGTACCAGTTTCTCTGTTTCCTCTTCGGGATCCACTTCTGACCAAAGATGTAGGACAGATGCTCAAATTAGCTTCTAGAGAACGAGGCGGTTTGATGTCTGAGTTGATCTTAAATGAATGCAGGAGCATCCTTCATCTTTCAGCCTGGCTGAGGCTCCTGGAAAAGCACATTTTGTTAATCAGATAAGAGATTATATATATATATATATAAAATGAATAAATTAACTTAATTTTTGGTCCATTAACACTTACACCAACAAAAATATGAACTACAGGCAGATCATTTTACTGTTTCATAATATTTTGTCTTTATATGTTTAACTTCCAGATGAACTTTTTTTACGAGGACCTCTAACTTAAATATTTAAGTTATTTAAGTTATTACCTTGCATAGCAAATATTCACATTTCCTCTCATTTTTACTGTATTAGTGATAAATACTTGAACAATAAATTCAGAAATTACAATGTTGACAATATAAAAAAACAAATACAAAAAAAAACATCTTACTGGCCGTACGAATGTAAAACACGTAGACATGGAACTTATCGCTTTGTAGTCCAAGCAGAAGGACATCTTTGTCCCCGTCTTCCCCCACAGCACATGGTCCGACTGGTCCACGTAGGTCCTGGTAATAAACAGCTTCAGGGCCTGATGCTCCTCCAGCMGTGTTCCCACTCCTCAGTAAGAACAGCTGCTATTGGCTGTCCTAGAAGTCGCTAATTAGCATAAAGATCCTGGTACATRTAGTTGTAATGGAGGCTGCCATAGAGAGGGATGTCGTGGGAAAGGCAAGAATTGATAAAAAGACAACCTAAAAATGTTTAGAACAGCTAAATAAATAATCAAATAAAATAATCTGTCAGTATTTTATTTAGTTCAGTTTTTAGGTGTACTTTGTTTTTTAAGTCTGGAACATGTGACAACATTTAAATGTTTTAGATATTTCCTCCACACTCTTCATTAACAGAGTTGCTGTGACGGTAAACCAGCAGCAGCTTACAGTTTCGTTTCCAGCCTGGTCCTGAACCCGACCGTCTCCTGCTCTGAATGCAGCAGCGCGAGGAACGAGCCTCTTCTGAGCGCCATGGGCGGGGGAGGGGTCCATCGAAGAGTAAACTATACGCTCTTTCACGTCAGTCTCCAAAAGTCTCCTATATCACCAGAAAAGTCGCTAGATTTGTGGCTAGTTAGTGGAGGCGATTAAAAACGTGCTAATATAGTTGGCTGCCGACTGTAAAAGGTGCGCCATGTTATTGATAATCATTTATAGATTGTTGCAGCAGATTGGCTGCAGTCTGAAGAGCTGAGAGGATGACGTCAGGAAGCATCAGCACCTCACCCGCTGCAGTCTATGAAGGATGTGGTGGTGGGTTTCTCTTCCTGTACTGGCCCTCACACACATGGTGCCAGCGTTAAGTTCAGGCCGAGCGGAGCTTTCCTACGTCATCTAAATGTAAACAAAACACACCTCACACCTGTAGCACAGCAATCACAAACGGTTAAATTTCTGCTGAGCCTGCGTCTCCCGGCGGCCTTCCTGCTCCAGATATGAGCTGTGAAAGTAGCCACGCCCCCTCTGACAGAAACATAACACCTTCTTTCCTAATCGTTATTACTCGACACATGTTCCTGGATGTTTGCATCTGCATCCAGGCAGCGTCCTCAGGATCGGGCCGTAGCGGTTTTTCCCGCTCTGGTGGTAAATGTAGGTCTGCCTGCAGGCTATGTGGGAGGAGGTCAGGGTGCAGAGCAGGTGAGGACCCCCTGGCAGATTCTGCCTCCTCTGGTCTCCGGTGGTCCGGAGGCAGATTGTTTACTCCTGCTGAACCTGCCACAGTTTGTTAAAGTTTACTTCCCTGACTTTAGTTACAGAAACCAGAGAAACTGTTCATCCTGGTTCTGCTAATCCAGCCCGAACGGGCCTAATGTGTCCCGGTGGAGCGAGAGCAGGTGCTCCTTCCTGGCAGTTGGTAAGAGGATCCGATGGCTGTGGAGATAAGTGGTCCTGCCTTTACTGTCTGTAAACCCTGAGCCTCACAGGGCCGGTACTCAGACTGGATCTGGATCAGATTTCAGTGTGTCTGGTACCTGAAGAAGAAGCCAGCCAATCACGTCGTCGCTCCGCTCAAAATCAGGCCAGTTTATTTCTGCACGTCTGCACGCTGGAGACCAGCCCTGGTCAGTGGAGACCAAGACCCCGTCCTGGTCTCACCTGTCAGGTGTGAAACCTGGACCAGGTTTAACTTAACCCCCCCCCCCAAAAAAAAAGAAGTTAATATCTGAATTAATGAGAAAATTAAAAGAAAGGAATATTTTGTTTTTCGGACTTTATTAAATAATTATTAAACAATAATTCAGTTTGATGAATAATTAAATAAAAAAAACCATTTTTGTTTAAATAAAAGATAAAAAGTTTAAAATTAAAATAGTTTTTTCTGGATTGAGTAAAATGAAAAAATAATTTTACAAAAGTTAATTTTTCAGAATCAATTTAATAATTGAATTTTAAAAAATCTAAATTGAATTAATTTTCATAAGAAAATCTTCAGTTTTCTGAATTCATTAAATACTAAAAACCAAAAGGAACTAAATGAACGAGATCATTCTGAAACAGTTTTTCTGGATTAAAATAATTTTACAGAAACTATATTTTCTCTATTTGCTGGTGAATCTGCTTCGTCCTCCATGAAAACTCTTTTATTTATTTACTGTACGACGATCATGTTGAGACAAACAAAGCTTCACATTGGAAGCAGATGTCTCCAGTCTTGTGTTTAGAAACTTTATTGGACCAAGAGTGTTTAACAATTCTCCTGCATGGAGTGAAATTCAGTCCACTGTTTATGGAGCGGATCACATGGACTTTCTGGAGGTTTTCGTCCTGAGAGGACCTTCTCTAACCCGCTGGTCGCACGGGCGGATTCGACCTTCCAGCCACATCCGCATGTTTACGCCGTTGGAAAGCTCAGATTCCTGATCTGGGAATGATGCTCACCATCAGCAAGGGTCCAGGAAACGTAGTCCAGTAAAACAGTTGCTCCACAGTCTGTCTTCTATCCGGGTTAAACCCGTGTTTCTCAGTCCAGGTCCTCAGGACCCGCTGCCCTGCAGGTCTTAGACGTGTTCCTGCTCAGCACCAGATCCAGATGAAGGATGTGTTGAAGTAGGCTACCTCTGAACCGAGGCAGGAACGCTGGGATAAACCAGGATGATTTCTATGTTTGAGCTGAGGTTGGGATGAAGGTGTGGGTTTCCAGCCTTCATCAGCCCTGTGGTTTTATTTAAGTGGAGGAAGTTTTGTGTCACAGTTTGAGGTTCCTGGGTCCTTGTGACCCGGATGAAGGGGCGCCTGTACTGAAGCCTGCCGGCTGTGTTTAAATAGAGGAGCTGTAAACGCTGCAGCTTGTGTAAACTGCAGAGCTGCTACCCTGCAGGCATCTCCGTCCTCCAGCTGTGTGTTGTCACCATGTTTGATCTGCCGCTGACTTCCAGCCTGGATCTGCTCCATGGAAACCGAGCCGGAGCGTTTGACTCCGTCCATTCAAATGAGCCGGGGCCGCGAACAATGAGAGCTGTATGAAGCTGTGCAGCAGGCGGCGGCTCGCAGGCCTGACGGAGCAGTTATTGTTGGGTGCAGATGGAGGAGGAAGTGGCAGCTCTCTGAAGGCTTTCATTTCCACAATAATACAACATTTATTACCTCGATGGCAGCAGCAGAGGGTCAGACCTCTGATTTAACCCTCCAACCTCCAGCAGGTCTCCCTGAGGTGCAGCTCCTCCAGCGTCTCAGCAGCGAAGTGTGTAGCTCTGTGGGGTAAACTGGGATAAACTGGGACGATAGCTCACCTTGTAGCTCAGGGGTGACCAACTCAAACACACACGGGCCAAACTGGAAAAAGTTGGAACAAGTTGAGGCTTGAACTGGTTTAATGTTTATTAAAAACCTATTAAAATGAACTTATTGCTCATATTGAACCTGGACTAACAGTCTGCTAGTTATTACCTCTTAAACATCTTTAATCATTAAATAAATGAAAAAGTCTTCAAACCCGTTGCATTTATATCTTAAAGAGTAAATTCAAGTAAAAACATTTTAATAATTTCCTCATCTGAAAAATCAAACGTGCTGTAAAAGCGAGAGAAGAGCGTTAAAGTCACGCTGGGGCTGGCCGAGGCAACGTGGGCGCTGCTCTGTGGTCGGGTGGATGGAAAAGGGAACTCAGGGAGACGGTGCTCACCCTGCATCCACCCGTCCCAGCTGCAGCCAGCCGGTTGTGTTGCTGAGGTGACCCGTGTGACTCGTGTTGACGTCAGCCGACTCGTCCTTGGGCGACTCGCTTGTCCCTGGTGGGCTGTTAAACTGAATCCCACCAGGATGGAAACAGCAGAAGAAGAAACCGGACGAATCTTCAGAGGCTTCCTGTTCTGTTGTTCTCGCCTTGTTGAACCACCAGAACCTCTGTTTGTCTGCTTCGTGTTTGTTTCCACACACCTGTGGTCTGCAGCAGGTTTTATTAATACTGGAGACAGCTTTTAATAAAGAAAGAAATCCAGTAAGTAAATAAATAAAACATTAAATAATAATACAAAACCTTATTTATAGTTAACCCCAAAGAAATTGTAATGTTGCTGGGAAAAGAAAAACAAAGGTAAATGTAAATAAAAATGAAAAGCAATGCACAGGTTCCTTTGAGTTCCTGATTACTGACACACTNNTAGAAATACTTAATTCTGGAAAAGTCTGGAATTTTTTCAAGGATTAGAATCAAATGTCACAATCTAGTTTGTGATGTTAAGGATCCAAATCAAGCTTAGAAAACGAGAAATGATCTGAAATATTCTCTGATAATGCTTTTCATGATTCAGTGTGAATATTTATTTTTTTTAAACCTTTATTTAACCAGATAAAAAAAAACAAAAAAACCATTGCGATCATGATCTCTTTCACAAGGGTGACCTGGCCAAGAGGTCCACAGCACGTCATAAACAGACACAAACTAAATCAATGACTTTCCAAACAGTTTTCGTCTGACTTGTCGTTCTCTAAACTATCAGAACTTATTTGCTCCTTCTTACCAATTACAATGACATCACCACCTTTGGCCACAGCCTCTCCCACTCTGATTGGCTCCTTTTTATGTCCTCCACTAGGGAAACGTTGCTCAGAACAGCGGTCCTTTGAGTTCCTGATTACTGACACACTCAGAGATGTGAGTGCCAATTCAGAGTCTGCAAAGTGTGTGTGTGCATGTGCTAGACGTGGTGTGTCATGTGCAGACTAGTTGCCCACAGCCGATCGGATTCATCCCATGATTCAACACTGTGTCATGCAGCCAGTGTACTYTTATCTTCAGATGGTCACCATGACGACAGAAAGCCAGGCATGTCGGTGAGGACAGCTAGATGACGCATCAGAGAGACCAGGTTGTAAGTTTCAAACATGCAGATGCAGCCCAGCATGGAGCTGCCCAGTCTTTATGAGGGAAGAGGGATTTTAGGAAACTGGAGGTTGATTGGATGCCACTTATCTGCTGCAAAGATAAAAATGCTCTAGGAGACGTTGGGCAGGGATGTTGTCTGTGGATCAGTGGACTGAAGGCTCAATATTTAAATCAACATTCTCATTCCTTTTTTTGCCTCCTAACCCCTCGCTTAGAGGAGGTTAAACCAATGTCACATCTGAGAGTATGTCCAATAAGAGGTCTGAAACCTCCATCAGGCTCCAGAGTGAACTGTAGTGACCTGCATGTGCAGAGGAAGACGGGACGTTGTGACGCCTGTCTCACTTCATCTGCTGAAATATGACCCTTCAGACTTATGGTGCACGATCAGGGTCAAAATAAAGACTATAGCAGACCCTGCAGTGGCTACGTCCTTGTAGTAGGCTTCACCCATTCTGACTGATCTGATCAATAATCAGCCTGCATCGGGAACTGAGCTGCCAGCGTTGGTGGATGACAAAGCGACAACTCATCCTACCCAGGTGGTCGTTTTAGCCTTGAATGCAGCGACTGGTTGGATCATCTGTTGTCCACAATGTGCCAGTAAATAGAAGTTTTAACCCAGGAGCTAATTCACTTAGCTTTGACATGCTAGCATCCACAGCAGTAGAGGATTCAGCTGGCTGGAGACCTAGGCATGCTAGTTTTTAGCGACTCCAACGCTATCACCAACATTTTCTTGCGAATGGATAGCAGAGCGTGGATCTGTTCTAGTACACTGCCAGCTTGGAGAAGCTGGATGTTAGCTTCTCCAATGCTGACACCAATGTTTCCTCGCTAATAGACAGCAGAGATCCAGTAGGTCACTAGTGAAGGAAAGCTAGCCATTAGCTTGTCTTATGCTAAAACCAACATTTTCTTGCTAATGGATATCAAAGGGAGTAACTATGCTAGCCACTAGCGCTCCAGTGCTAACACACATCCTGGGTATTAGATCAGTTGTTGTAACACTAAACCTGAGAGAGGAGCAGAGTTTTGAAAGGAAGAACGATAAATTTGAGAGCAGGAAAAGACTTTCTGAGTGTGAGGGAAGAGTTTTGAGAAAGAACAATATGAAGAAATCTCAAATCTCAATGTTATCTCAAAGAATGAATCTCTCTATTAAAGGTGGGGAATACCTCCGTATTATTTACGCCTGCCGGCTGGCTGGTGCTCCTAAATCAGATTCAGGGCCACAAATGAAGGTGGTGTGGGTCGGATTTGAACAGATATGGGGGACATGGACAAAAAGCCTGATTTTCCTGGCAGTGTGAACGTAGCCACAGGTTTAAATCTCATTTCCAGTCGGCTGCTTCGCTGCGTTTAATCTGCTTCTGTTGTTTTGGCTTTTTGTAAACAGACTGCAGACCTTTTAAACACAGTTGAACTTTTATTTCTTTTTATTATTCCACTGTGCAGCCCTTTAATCAACTGGATGGCTGTAAATGTGACATAAATAAACGACACCATCATAAAGGAGGTCCTGTGTTTTTTAAAGCAGGAGATAAACAAAGTTCTTTAAAGCGTAGACCAGGATCAACTGCTCGGTTGTTCTGTTCACTCAGCGATGGAGAAGACTGCTCCGCTGGACCCATCATTTGTTTTTCCTTTCTAAAGACATTTCGAACACTTTGTTGGCACCTTTCAGAGATGTTGTGGTTCTGGGACTCGCCACAGGCCGCCAGCCTGACCATCGCTGTGTGCCAGCTAATGAAAAGCAGCTTCCTGCGTCTCTGGTGTGATTGTCCCACAGTTCCCAGGATGTTTCTGTAAACGCGGCTGCAGTCCAGATGTTTTTCTTGTGGATCTTCCTTTCAGCTGGGTGTCCTAATATGGAAGCGGCGGCTCGAGCTGCAGATACGTCTCTGGTCTCTGGGGAGTCCTCTGACTTCATTTTGTCTTTGCGTGATGCTGAACTTTTTTTTAGGTCTTTAAATACTTGAGTTCCACTGATGACCTGCAGCTGATGGTTGGTGTGATGGAAAGCAGGTAATCTGAGCTTTGTGGCCCATTATCCTGCTGGATCAATGAAAGTAGGAATCTTAGGTCTTCGACTGAAACTGCTCTGGTTTCTTCTGGCCCTGTATCCTGGTTCTTTTTTTGTGATAGAAGGTACAACAAACAGAGACAAAAGACAAAAACACAGAAGCAGAAGACCAGGTACAAGTGTGGTTAGGGAGTAAAACATTGTGCATGTATGTGTGTTGTGTTAGGACTTTTATTATCACTGTCAAAATTAACACGTTAATGCAAAGAGATTAATCTGTGAAATTAACACGTTAATTTTTTAAACCACTAAATTATTACTGATACCATAAAAAAAAATCACTGAATCCACCCAAAACCACTTATCATCCTTATTTATACAGATTGTTATGGTGGGGAGGGGTGTCGAACACCAGTGCATGTTATCTTGTTATCAGAAAGTTTAAGAATCTGCTATAGATCCTAGAATCCTGTTGCACAGGCTGGAAAACTGGTTTGGGTTTTCTGGAGCGGTCCATAACTGGTACAGGTTCTGTTAAGGAGTAATTTAGGTATGACTGGCTCCCATAATCTGAGTGAGTGGCTTTGACTTGTGGAGTCCTTCAGGGGTCTGGACCATCTCGTGTTTAACTTATGAATGGTCCTTTTGGTTTACATATAAATAGAACTTACCCAACTTTAGACAAAACGACAGACTCATTGTGTCGGTGTGTGGAGCAGGTAAACAGCTGGATGAGGGAGAATTTTCTACAATTAAATGAAGACAAAACTGAGATTTTTCTGTTTGGTAGCAACGAGAAGAGGGTCAGCATCGGAAACACCTGGAGACTCGGGCTCTAGTTTTAAGAGGCCGAGTCTCTAAAGCTGTCGACCAGTGTTGATAGACTCAGATCTGACATCAAAGCTGTAGCTAAGACAGCTTTTTATCTACTCAGGAACATCAACAGAATTAAAGTTTTGTCTCCTCATAAGACCAGTAGAAACTCCTCCAAACATTCATCTCCAGTAGACCGGATCAATGTACCGGTCTCTTAACTGGACTTCCCAGTAAGACCATTAAATGTCTGCAGCTCATCCAGATGCTGGTACTAGAGTTTTAACCAAAACCAAGAGATCTGAACAGATCTTTAACCTAGCTTAACCAAGTACAGACCATTTCCAGTTTGTACTGGTTTCCAGTCAGTCAAAAGATAGATTAGACGTAGAATATTTTACAAACCACAGAAACCATGTTCAGTGTAAACCAAGCAGGGCTCCTAGATCCAAGGACTCAGGTCAGCTAGTCCGGGCCGAGAGTAAGCCTGAGTCTAAGCCGGAGTCCAGCCCAGGAGTCTAAGCCGGAGTCCAGCCCAGGAGTCTAAGCCGGAGTCCAGGCTGGGAGTCTGGGCTGGGAGTCCAGACTAAACCCGGAGAAGCAGATTTATCTGCCAGTGAACTTTTAAAGTTAAAAACATTTCTTTTCTCATGAAATGTGCAGCGTGTCTGTTAACTGATGTGTTGCTGCTTTTAAGCGTTTAGTGATTTTACATCATTCTATTGTGATTTTTGGACATTCTTTTAATGTCTTAATCTCTGTTCTACTAAATTTCTTCTATGTGTGAAATATCCAATATAAATACTTGTCCTGACACCAAAACACCATCACCCAGCAGGAGCAGCCTGAGGCGTGAAGCCAGGATGGCTCCATGCTGGTTCCATCAATAATCAGCAGATTAATCTCTTCTGGTCTGGTTCTTGATGTCAGACGGGGCTGAATATGTTGAAGCAGGGTCAAGTAAGGAATAAAAACCAGTTGTAACAGACCTGAGGTTGTAAACCTGGCTTTATGGCTGTTCCGGTCGCCACCAGGGATCATGTAATGAACTGAGAGGATGTCTTCTCAGCAGCCTGCATCAAAACTGTGCTTGTTTTGACCCCATGCACAGATTAGATCATTTCCCTGCAGACTGTTTGCATCAGACCGCGTTAAAATGTTCTACATGCTTTGATGCTGCAGGGGCTTTCCTCCAGGTACGCTGCTTCACAGCTGTTCTCTGAAAACCGCCGCCCCTGATAGGCTGCTGCCGGAGGGAGGGTGCTCAGCCTTGGTCTTTAGCAGAGTGTAAATAAAGCTGTGAGCGGACTGATTGGAGGACAGCCTGACTGCTGCCAACTTAGTGACTTTGTCACTATATTTAGCGAGTTTTCAGACCCCTCTAGTGAAGTTTTTTACAAAAGCAACGCGACAAATCTAGCCACTTTCTGGTGTTATTGGAGACTGGCATGAAAGAACGTAGTTGACTCTTTTCAGTGAGGAGTGGGCGCCACGCTGACCCCTCCCCGTCCAGAAGCGCTCAGAGGCTCGGTCCTCCTGCAGCACCCGCTGCTCCAGGACCCGGCTGGAAGCTGCTGCTGGGTGATCCCGTCCTGGTTCACCGTCCGATAGTCATGTCTGTTAATGAGTGTGAACAACATTTTAAAAGAAAATATTGATAGAATAATTCATTTTATTTTATTATTTTTTGCTGTTTTCATCAACTTTTGCCTCTCCCACGACATTCCTCTCCACGGCAGCCTCCATTACAGCTATATGTGCCGGATTGATTATGCAAATTAGACGATGATGTCATCTAGCGACTTTTTTAGCCGGTAGCTACTTTTCTCACTGAGCGGTTGGCAGCAGTGCTGCATGACATTTTCTGTCTTTCACCCAGAGGAGTGTGCTGCAGTGTTTCTGTGATTAAAAACATGCTCCTGTAACGGCTTGTTGTTGGTTCTTATTAGAATTCCTGAGTTTAGTGGGACAAAAAAAACTGGTATGAAGTGTGAGGCACTTTCGGGGAGGGAGGAGGATTTTCAGAGTATCATTTTAGTAAATGGAAAGTTTATTTATCGAGTGCTTCTGGCAGATAGAAATCCCAAGGTGCTGCACACACAATGGGTGTGATACTCAGGGAATGAGTGCCCACAGGGAAAGCTGACACTTCATTCACAAATTTGATTTCTCCAACATTTTCTCCCACAGACTCGGGACAACCAGATTCTTCCATCTCCTAAATGAAAACCTTTAATGGACTGAAGTCAGAGGTCAACAACAAAAGTCTAGTTAAGCTCCAGTTACTCCAGGAGATGAGTGGTTCTGGCTCAAAGGAAGATAATAAGCCCCACTAAAATCCATGAAATTCCAGCGTTGTTGTTTTCATTAAAACTTTTGTTTGTTTGACTTGTTTCTGTCTGGAGACGCGGCCGAGTTGGTATTTGTCACTTTTCAGTCATGACTGGGAAAACTTGAATGTTTTTCTTTCTGGAATTGCAGCCTGTCGGCCATGATGTTTTTTTTTGGGGGGGGGGACTCGTTCATCATAATGAAATGATATTGTTGCCGGGGCCTTAATGATGGTAAAGAGACCAGATGAGCACCAGCCCAGATGAGTTCTATGCTCAGGTGAAGTCTTTAAGTTGCCTGAACGACGGTGCTGCAGGAAGAAAATCAGGATGTTAAACAGCTGGACCAGCCGTCCCAGTTTCAGAACAAAGAAATGGGAAAATCTGGGAATGAGTGCAGCTTACCGGGAATTCAGAATAAACTTTACTGGTTTTAATTTAAATGAAGCTGTAGATCACGTGGAGAACACAAACTCCATCAGAGTCCCATTCAGTTTTATATAATCCAGCCTCTGATGGTGTTACCTGGTTCTGTTGGTCCGGGTTGGAGAGCAGTCCTGCTGCTGTTGACCTGATGACTAAATGCCTTTGACCTGTTTGTGTAGACTTGATGCTGCTGTTCTTTTTTGGTCCTCAGTGCAGACTCCCAGCCTGTAGTTTGGTCTGATTGGTCCTCAGTGCAGACTCCCAGMCTGTMGTTTGCTCTGATTGGTCCTCAGTGCAGACTCCCAGCCTGTCGTTCGCTCTGATTGGTCCTCAGTGCAGACTCCCAGCCTGTAGTTTGCTCTGATTGGTCCTCAGTGCAGACTTCCCGCCTTTGCCTTGCTTTTATTGGTGCTCAGTGAAGCAACACACTGAGCTATAAATACTTGAATCATACTTGAGGCTCAGCTGTATTGACTTACTGAACCTGGACAACTTTCAGAACCACCAACTCTTGTTGACGTTTCTCTGAGCCGGGTTCCTCTGCTCCACGCCGCTGGCTGTAGACAGGTTTCCTCTGCTTCTGGAAGCTTCTCTGGTTTCAGCTATGGGAGACTTTTGGGGAGACATAGCCAGTCAGAGGATGTTCAGAACGTCACTGGTATGTTTGAGCTGTGTTTGGTTTTCAGGAGCATGCTTCATGTCTCATGTTTGTTGCCGTCCGGTTTGACTTCACACTGACTGCTCTGGTTTGTGGCTCTCGTGTCTGACTCTGGGTTTTGCAACATTAGAGGAAATGAGACGTTTAACAGGAACAGAGCTGCATGCTGAAAGAAGTGAAAGGCTGCAGAGAAACACATACTAACATCCTGCCGTTTCCTTCACACAGAAATATGTAGAAATCCTGACAGGAGGTCCATGCAAACATGTTTTGTACAGGTTACATGTAGACTTATTAAAACAAAACAAAAAAATCCAAATAAATTCAATAGTTCTTCTCAGAAAGGAAAAATTCGGTCTAACACCGTCACTGTCAGATTCCACCTGCAGCAGGTAACATTTCTTTATGAACCCCCTCATGGGTTCGGCCGGACGGTGTCCAGAGTTCGCTACGTTCATTCCTCGGGAAGCTCCCCATCCGTGGGAGTGGGAGGGGTGCAGGGGGTTTGTTATTGCTTCCCCCCATTAATTTATGTCTGTTTTAACTATCTTGGCAGGGGGACAACTATGCATATGATGTGTGCACATTTACAAACTTTCAATAAAGAATTTATTGAAATAAAAAAAGGATTTCTCCAGGATCCTTGAAGGACCTTCCAGCTTTTCTTTGGAGTTTTGCTGCAGGAAAAAAAAGAAGAAAATAGTTTATTTGAAGTGAAGTTGATGATGTGGGTTCTTCTCTTATCCTGCCTTCGTTTCTGTCCGGATGTGAAGCAGATGTCTGCTGCTCAGGCTCCGTGTCAATGATAGCAGCAACCAGGATTACATAGAGACTTTAAAACCAGTTCCCCATCAGTAGCGCTGATACGCAGACATGGGAAAAAAGCTTTATATGATAAAATGTCCCACCTCACACATGCTGAGCAGACTGCCTTCACTCTGGTCCTGGAGACGGAGACACTGAAGACATCATTCAGTTATTATTGATCATTTTAGGGAAACAAAGCTGAAACGTGTCATCTGGATGGTTTGTTATACCAGCTGTTTACAGTCATATGGAGCCAGGATTGTATGAG
>CM047980.1:1212571-1225257 GCA_026261665.1 Melanotaenia duboulayi | reverse complement strand
GAAATGAAGCACACAGGAAGTGTCCCAAGTGGTTTGTTCAGGGGCAGCTGTGCCAGCTTAAGCCGTGCTGCCATGTTCTTGTTTCTCCTCCAACCTTCCCAACAATACTGGTTCAGTCTGTTTCTACCTGTAACATTGACCTGCTAACTGGAGAGTCTGAAGCTGGATTTGTTCTCGCACAGCGTCTCTGTACGGTAGGGCTGACGCCGGTGAAATCTGCTCTCGCACTCCAGCGTAGGGTTATGGCGTCGTGTTGTAGCAACCAGCTCCAGAAATCTGGAGGCACAAAATCACAAACTGACCAATCATAAGGGAGTACTTCCACGCAACATCGCTGCAAGCAGGGGTGCATGTCGGGTCTGGAAGACGTGCGCGTCGAGCCTCCGCGGACCTAGACGGAGCATCCGGCAGTGACACCGTAACCGACCTGATGCAGACGCCTCACGAGTATAAATGCAGCTTGATGTGGAGATCTGGAGTTTTTCCAGGGTCTGAACCTGCTGGGACGTCCACTCCTGGAAGATTGACAGCTGTCATGTGAATAATCTTTCTGTAGGTAGAATGACGGCCTGCAGTCTGAATGGAAACCTTCCCAGACTGATGGACAGCTCTGCTGCTCTGAGATTGTTGCGGATGTCTTTCCTCCTTGGCATCACGTTAACGCATCTGAATTCCGGAAGAAGCCGTGAGGATGGATGCAGTTTTTTCCCCATTCTTTTAGTTCCTGTTCAGTAAATGACAGTGTCTCTGTCATGTTGGAAGTTCTGAAGTTAAATGTCTCAAAAAGATGTTTATCAATATCCTGATAAGTAAAGCCGAGTTCTATCATCTCTCCTCGTCTCTCCTCTCAGGTTACTTCTACTCTCAGGACGTCGCTCAGATCTGGCGGGTGGCGGAGGCGTTGGAGGTGGGCATGGTAGGGGTCAACGAAGGCCTCCTGTCCACAGCTGAGGCCACCTTCGGCGGGGTCAAGCAGTCCGGTTTGGGCCGTGAAGGCTCCAAGTACGGCATGGACGAGTATCTGGAGGTGAAGTACGTGTGCTTCGGGGGTTTGAAACCCTGAAGCAACAGCAGCACCGTGATCATCATACGGGTGCAGCTCAGCTTTTGTTTCCTTCCACAGATTAACGTCCTGATTTTTTATCATGCTAATTTAGCTCAAACTGACATTTCACAAATCTTTATTAACAATGACAATTATTTACATTCGTCTCCTTTAACGTGATGAACCAGGTCTAACCAACCCAAAACACGCTCAGTAGAACTTCTGGAAGAAACAGAACATCACGATGATCTTCCCAGATTAAATAAGCTGTTTCCCATAAAGACAAAAGCTGCTCTGACTGGTCCTGATCCAGCTCCGTGGGACCGGTTCTGGTTCAGGATGAGCTGATCCACATTTCACCAACAAGCCAACTTCGTCTTTGTGCCAAATCCAGACTGCTGGTGTAAAAACGCTCCAGTTCTGGTTTCATCAGAACTTCAGGTCCGGATGCGGGACTGGGCCGAGTTGTCCCGGCGACGGTTCTGTCAGGTCCGGCCCAAGAGGGTTTAATGAAAACGTTCCTTCTGGGCAGATCATAATCTGTGTTCTCCGTTTCCATGGTAACCAGTGGTGGTGAAATACATTTCTAGAGTATAGTTTGACGGGTGTGATGAAATGTAGGAATAAATGTAAATGTTGGGAGGAAACGGGCTCGTTCGCATGTCTAAATAAATAGATGTAACATAGCCGGTCTGATCATCCCTCGTTTCTCCTCCTCTGATGATGATGTTAAAGCACAATGTGATGTTTTCTGCCGTCTGAAGGTCCATCAGACCTGGACTGAAGGTCTGACTGTTGGTCTCACCTAAACAAAAACAGACTGGATCCACCTGGAAAAAGTTCTGTTTTTCTGAATGAATGAGATAATTCTGATCCAGGACGTCCTCCATGATCAGTATCTGCAGAACTGGTCCCTCCACTGCCCCCTACTGGCTACTCTTGTGCTGCATATTGTTAAAGCGTAACTCCACCTCCTACTTTCTGTGTAACTCCACCCACTACCAAATTTGAAAAATGCCTGAAACTGCAAGGGTTGGGGTGGATCGGGGCGGAGAGTGGGCGGGTCGGGACGCACAGGTAGAAATGATTGACAGACAGCAGCTCGGCTCACTGGCAAGATGCAAAAATTCCCCATGCAGCTACGCCACAGAGCGTCTTTGAGGTGGAAGACTTTCCCTCTGTCTGTCACCAGATGAGGTTCAGCAGGTAAGGAATAAAGTCCGGTTTTACTTTTACACCCTCAGAAGCACAAATCTGCCCCATCGCAGGAAGATTTCATCAGAAACTCTTTGAAAGAACAGAAGTCTGAAACTAGCAGATCTACACCAGATAAGACCACATCTCTTCATATGCGTTGGTGGGCGTGGCTTTCTATGCCTGCAAGACGAGGCCCCGCCTACCTGCATCTGGAGGGAGGGGCTGTGGGGTTTTTACAGTTTCCTCATGACGTAGAAAAGCACCAGTACGGTTCTACATCACAAAAAATAAAACCTGGTTTTACCCTGTAGGAGGCGCTATGAGCCATTTTTACCCACAAAGTCCCGTTTTTTAAAGAAATTAAAAAATGACTAATTTTATCTACAGAACAGGTGGTTTAATTAAGTCTTACTGTTTACGGCTCAAACAACACATTTTAGGTGCACTGCCCCTGTAATTCAATACGAAGCCGCCATGATGAAGGGTTTATTCTGGGTTGAAGAGCGACGAAGAGCTGAGGATGAGAACGGAGAGAACCACCTCGGGTCTGAATGACACCTGGAACATGGCAGAAGAGCCTCAAACGTCAGAACATGGGAGAAGAACCTGGAAGAACTCAGTTCATTCAGAAAAACAGAAGGTTTCTCTTTATTCTATTATTTCTAAGTGCATGCAGTAACTTTCCTATAGTCTGTGATGACTTCAGCTTCTTTAAGGTCTTCAACAAAGAATCCAAACAGACATTTCTGTTGATATTCAGGAAAACGATGAGATCAAATGGAGATGATTCAGTTTGTCTGCAGGATTTTAATCTATCATGTCTAATACATCCAGTTACTGACCATTTTATCGTCTGATACTTGTCTCCTGCCCCCTGGTGGAGACCTTTGGTACGACAATGATTCAGACGTCACACGGGGATAAATGGTGCATAAATTTATTTGGGTTTAGTTAAAAACATATTTTAATAAAAGGCCAAATTAAAGGCTTCAGATGGAAAACTGATAATCTACTGCCCATAATTCCTTGGGTCAGGTGTTAAAGCCGACTCATGAGGAAACGGTTCAGGAAATTATTCCTACCTGATGAGGAGAAGAATTTAGCATGAAAGGCTGAAGCTGGCGCTGCCACATGTTTATTTCAACATGGTTCCTCAGGTGTGAACAGGTAGAGCAGGGCTACTCAATTCGGTCCTACGAGGGCCGCAATCCAGCAGGTTTTCCATGTATCCCTGCACCAACACACCTGAGTCAAATTAATGAGTCATTGTGTAGAACCTGATTGGCTGTTAGAGCCACATAATTTGACTCAGGTGTGTTGGTACAGGGTTACATGGAAAACCTGCTGGATTGCGGCCCTCGTAGGACCGGAATGAGTAGCCCTGCTGTAGAGACAGACCTGATCAAAGCAGCATCTATCCTTTTCCTGAGACGTCAGCCAGCCCTTCCTGTTTGGAAAACTGGATCACTGAGCTGAGGTCTGGAGACCTGTTCCTGTCAGACCAGCACTCAGAGGAAGGTGATCAATAAGAAGCTCCAGCTTCTGATCAGCAGCTGTAAAATGTTGAAAGTGAATAAAGATGATTTTTACATCTTGTGATGGGTCTTTGTTGTCATGGTAACATTTATCTGAGTCAGCTGGGTTTGCTGGAGGAAAACGTCACTTATCAGCTGATCAATCACATGATCAATCAGCTGATGACACATCCAGCAGACCTCTGCCCATGTTGTCTGAGTATCGTCACCCAGAGTTAGACATGTCCACGAAACAGTAAAAATCCATCAATACCTGGAGTCACCATGGCAACCGCTGACAGAAAGCTGCTATTTCAGCCCGTTACAAGAAATTCTGGGAAAAAGGGAAGAATCATGGGAGACAACCTGCTGCCTAAGTCCATGTGGAAGCTAGAATCCACTGTCCACTAGTCCACTGATCCACTGGTCTACTAGTCCACTGGTCCACTGATCCACCGATCTACTGATCCACTGGTCCACTGATCTACTAATCCACTGATCCACTGGTCCACTGATCCACTGAGCCACTGATCTACTAATCCACCGATCGACTAGTCCACTGATCCACTAGTCCACCATAAATTTAAATCTAAAAAATGAGCGGAATTTAACATTTAACATAGTCCAGTTTGAACTGGTCACCGTCCACTTCAGTCTGTCCTCAACCAACATGGCGGACGCGCTGACGAGACGCAGCAGCGGGCTGAGACGGGCGATGGAGAATCTGATATACATGTCCATGACTTACACCCAATCACCTGCAGAGGATGTCCTCCGATATCCTGACTGGACATCCGTGTTTCGGCCAATAAGAGGAAGGCAGGGGACCATCAGAGACCCGGAGGACACGTAGACCAGTGGTTGTCAAACTTTGTGAGCCACAACCTCCAAGATAACATCTGTTGGTGTTCGTGCCCCTCCCCCCTTGCCAGGACTTGGTGAATAATGGTGGGGTAGCAGACGGGTCGTCCTGCAGCGCCCTCTACACATCCGGCTGGAAACGTGTCAGAACCTTCAGAAACCAGGAGGATAAAGTGGCTTTTGGTGGTTGACCACTGTGAGAAGACCCCGCATGCCCACAATCAGCTTCTCTTTCAGGGATCATGTGACATCCAGATGTTTCATGTGTGCACTAACGTTATGTGTTAAAAATATTTCTACATTTACCAAAATGATTAATTACTTTAAATATTATTGAATATTATTATAATAATATAATTAAATTATTTAAATATTTTTTACAATTATCTCATGACACCCCTGAAATGATCTCACAACCCCCATGGGGGGTCCAGACCCCCAGCTGGAGAACCACCGACATAGAGGACCATCACCGGAACCTCTGACAGAGGTTAGGGAACTGGTTCTGATTCAGAACCAGGGCCCACCCTTGGTGTGATGTTTCTAAGGAACATAAAGCTCCCATCAGCTTCAATCAGAACGCCAGACATGTGTTACCATGGAGATACATCCCTCTTCCTCTCCCTCCTCCTCCTCAGCCACACAGCTGTTTCCACTTTCCAGGTCAACGTTGTAAATAAGGATTTGTTCTTAATGTTGGCCTGGTAAAATAAAGGTTTAATAAAGAAAGATAAAGTTAGCATCATGCTAACATGGGTCCATGTTGGTTCTGGATGTTTAACCAGCAGGAGTTCCACACAGATGAAGGTAGGCTCTGAAAACTGGTTCTGATGAGTAGTGAATCATGAACATGTTTGTTTGGACCGCACCAAAGTTCTGATGCTAGCGACCCGCTCAACCCGTACTTGAACGGACTGCACTGTTGGGAGGGGCTAAAGAGTCATTAGCTAAGAGCCAATGAAAAGCCAGTCTGCGATAAAAGGTGAATCAGAACTTCTTGGTATTCCTCAGACACCAGACCATCTTCTGATGTGTCTCTGGAGAAGCTGTCCAACAATATACAGTCCATCTTTGAGGTTCTGCTTGTGGAGCGGTAAACCTCCACCAAGCTAACCTAAGACATCCGTCTGAGATCCCACGTGGGTCTGCAGGATGCCCCGTCATCCGAAGGCGTTCCCGTTGCGGGCGGCCTGGGCACTGATCCGGTTCCTGCTGCGGACGGGCCGGTCCCGGCTGAAGACAGTGTCCTGGTCGCTGTCCAGCTCCGACTCAGACATCATGAGGCTGGAGTTGTGCTCCGTGCTGCGGTGTTTGATACCTGCAGAGGACAGGTGGTCACTTCCTGATCAGTGATGTCATCACAGACTGAACAAATGAGGACAAAGCTGCTATGACTCACTGAATCTGGGTCTAAGCTCCACCCTCTCCTGCTCGTCCATGTTGTCCAGGATGGTGTATTTGGTTTTCTTCCTGCCCTTGGTCTGCTGCCTCCTGAACACACACAACAGGATCAGGTTTCCCTGCTCCAGGACCAGTTTTTCTGCTCCGGGATCAGGTTTTCCTGCTCCGGGACCAGTTTTTCTGCTCTGGGATCAGGTTTTCCTGCTCTGGGATCAGGTTTTCTCACCTCCTGCAGCAGCAGATGAAGGTCCAGCTGAGCGCCAGGATGAAGATCATGAGGATGAAGCTGCTCAGGACGACGTACAGGACTC
This sequence comes from Melanotaenia duboulayi, assembly GCA_026261665.1. NCBI lineage: Eukaryota > Metazoa > Chordata > Actinopteri > Atheriniformes > Melanotaeniidae > Melanotaenia > Melanotaenia duboulayi. The sequence continues at coordinate 1,218,928 of CM047980.1, read as the reverse complement.
TCCACTCTGTGAGGAAGAGTCGTGACATCATCATCATCATGTTACTCGTCAAAACGTTTAAAACATCGTTAACATAATTTTGATGCTAAAACAAAAATTAAATGATTTTACAGTTTTTAATCTGACCCCTGGAACTGTTTTCATCCAGACACAAAAATGTTTTCCTACACACAGAAAACCAAACGTTAGTTTCTGATTGCTGCAGCCAACATGGCCGCCAGGCGGCGCCGCTCGCTTCAGAAGGACCGGAACCAGAGACACTAAAACGGGTTGGTCAAACAGCTGCTGCGATCATTTCACAAGAGGAAAAATAAAAGTTTACCACAGTTGCTTTCTCCGTCGCCGAGGTAATAACGAATCAGGTTCTCCGTCCAGAACGGGTCACAGGAGCACTGCTTGGTGATTGGATGACACTGACCACGCCCCGAACAGCTGAGCTGACACACTGAAAAAACAGAAGGTTTACAAGTGGTTCCGGATTCAAACTGTTTACTCACCAGTTCCTGCCTGTTCTAGCTGGTTTTGACTGGTTCCAACCAGTTCCAGACAGTATTGACCGGTCCAGCCCCTGCAGTTGGACTTACCGACGGTGTCGACTCTCAGGACTCTAAACAGCAGGTAGTCACTCTTCTCTCGGAGCAGCTGGTTCCTGAGCAGACCCACCAACCTGGAGCCAGAGAGGGGCCCTGAGGGGCCCTGAATAACAAACCGCAACACAGTGCTGCACACAGAGAAACATTCAGACACCTGAACTGGATCCTGTTTCAGAGAACCCGCCCAAGCTCTGTTACCTGAGGTGTGAGCGTCCCTGCAGCACCCGGACTTGGACATCGCTTTCCAGGACGTGGATCAGAGCAGCGAGCTGTCGGACCAGCATGTCCCTCTGAGCCACACTCACCTGAGACACCGACACCAGCATCTCCAGCTCCACCTGCTCATCCCCGCCAGGCTCTACGGAGACACCAGAGGGACACTCTGAGTCGGGGGGCATAAACTCTTAAAGACATACCTTCAGACCCTCAGACCCCACCTGGTTGGACCTCCACTGTTGCTGTGGCGGAGCTGGAGCGGCCCTGGGCATCAGTCACCCTCAGCTGGAACAGGTAGGTACCTTCAACCAGGTCGGCCAGGTAGAGACAGGCCTGGGACTCTGAGCTGTAGAGAACCACCTGGAAGCAGCCAGAGACCCAAGATCTTCTGGTTTATCTCTGGTCAAATGGACAGTAGTGGTTCAGGGGGTGGAGTGGGTCTAAACCAAACCTGTCATACTTCATTCTGTCTAATTTTTTCAAACTTTATTATCAATCATACTAAATGTATGTGACGTGCACGCTAATTCACCTCGTAGACCACCAGGAAAATCTATGATGCCACTTTTCCGGCTTTTTTCCCTCCAAACCAGGAGCATGTCAGTAAAACTTTATAAAGCACTTTTCGAGATATAGAATCACACAGTGCTGTACAGACATGTTAAAAACAAATAAGTAAAAGCTGTTTTGAGTTTTCCCTTAAAAAGCTCCACTCAGTCGGCAGATCCAAGGGGAGAGTACAGAGTCCTGGGGCAACTGCTGAAAAAGCTCCGTCACCCTTGGTTTTTAGCTTCGTATGTGGCACAACCAGAAAGCCCTGGGTGTAGGGACCATACTACAGTGAGAGCTCCCTGATATAAGCTGGTGCCTGACTGTTCAGAGCCCTAAGTAAGTACTAGAATCAAACTCTGGAAGAAGCAGGGAACCAATGCAACTGGACCAGTAAAGGAGTAACACGAGTAAACTTCGATGCTCTAGTCAGAAGCTGAGCAGCAGCATTTTGTACCACCTGTAAACGGGTAATCCTACAGTAATCCAGGCTTGGTGAAACGAAAGCATGGACCGCAACTTCTAATTCTGGACACAAAACAAAACCTTTCAACTTGGCAATACTACGTAGCTGTACGTACGAACAAACAAACCAAAGACCGAACAGGACCGTCTAAGGTGAAACCGGAGTCCAATCTTAGTCCAAGATTTCTGATAGATGACTTAATAATGAGGCTAACGGGCCCAAAGTTTCCACTATCTGAGCATTATATTTATCCGGTGCACAACAATGTTTTTTATTTTTCCTTCACTGAGTTGGAGGAAGTTCTCATCCATCCAGTTTCTTATACACCAAGCATTTATGAAGAACAAGTAACTTAGACACCTCATACGGCTTCAAAGAGATGTATACCAGGATATCATCCACATAACAGCGGTAAAAACCTCTTTAATAAGTCAAAGATATGCGGAAAGGGAAGCATATGAATCAATAACAAAAGGGGGACCTAAAATAGAGCCCTGAGGTACACCAAAACGAAGGCGGTCTGGGTACACCGGGTACACGGCCCAGCGCTTTAGTCTATCGAGTAGCATCAGATGATCGACTGTCCAAGGCAGAAGAAGGTCCAGCATTAGCAGGACAGGACAGTCACCCGAGTCACTTTACACCACGATATCACTCTGAGAACAGCTGTCTCATCCAAAACAGCAGTTAGCTGATTCATGGCGATCTTCTCCGGGATCTTGGAAAGGAATGGTGGTTTAGAAACGGGTCGAGAACTGCTCGACAGAAACGGGTCTAGACTGGTTGTTTTTAGAGGGGGTGGATGACAGCCAGAGACCGAGGACGGATTGAAATTAGTCTGTGTGCAGGCGCCGTAACACGAAGAACATCTTCAAATCATGAATGCATGGAGGCATTAATGATACAGAAACACACACCAGTCCTCCCAGTTTCCCAGAATAAATGGCTTTAACTTATTCTGGAATCAACCAGTCCCCGTCTTCCTTAATGATGTGCACATAAAGACAAAAACATGTTCAAAGATAAAGCAGTAAGAACGAGTAAAGCAGGTTTACTTCTGAGTAAATCTCCTGTTGGCGTTTTTAAAATGAAGCCACATCCGGAAGGAACGTGTATGTGTGGGATGAGCAGCAGAGTCACATATGTGGTTTGTTCCCATGAAAAACCACACAAATATTCTAATTTCAACACTGAATCAGTTCATTTTACTACAAATACCTGAAATCAATCTGGTAGATTTTTAATTGTTTAGAGTCAAATAACTTAATTTATTTAAGCTTTTATATAATCTCACATAATTTGTTTACTTCATTTACTTTTATTATTATTATGTTTGATAATAGTGAAAATTCATTTATATTAATGAATTTATAACTAATTATTTTCTTATTTTATTCTATTTTAGTATTAAATTCTTTAAATAATTAGAAGTGTATCAGAAGTCATTTTTTCAGAATTCTTCATAACTTCCGAGATAAATGAATGAAAAGACTAAAATCTTGGAGTTCCTGAATCCTAGTCCAGGTCCTGTATCTGTGAAAACGATACAGATCCTCCTGCTGATCACGGCGGACGTCCTGGATCACAATCATCTCGTTAAGTCAGAAAAACAGAACTGAATTGTTTACTTTTTCTCCCACAGATAGTTAATAGTTTATAAAACCCAGAAGTCTGTACCAACCCCAGCTGCAGGACTCTGTCTGTCTCTGGTCCACCGGTAATGGACCTGGGTCATGTCTCCGTTGGTCACGGAGCCTCTGAGAACCAGGGAGTTGTTGGGCAGCGTCAGAGTGTGGCTGCCGCTGGCGTGAGCGACTGGAGGAAGACTTCTGGCTGCATGTGGGACGAAGAGCCGACAGGTTAGACGTCTTCTCTTCTTTCTAAGAACTCAGATTGGTACAAATATTCTGAAATAATGATCAGCCGACCTTCTTGGATCCTGACAGTCAGCAGGGCGCTGTCCGACGCCCCCTCCTGGTCCCACACCGTCAGTCTGAAGGTGTAGCGCCCCACCTGCACCCCTGTCGCCATGGCAACAGCCTGATCTGCATGCTCCAGCTTCAGCCCAGGAGGTCCGCTCACCAGCTCCCAGCTGTAGCTGCTGATGCCGCCGTCGTCGCTGCTGCCGCTGCCGTTGAGCACTACGCTGCTCAGAGGGAGAAACAGCCTCCTGTCAGGACCCACGACGGCCAGTGGACCATGATTTGACCCTCTGACATCTGAATGGATGAAAAACCAGCAGATAGTTCCAGTCAAATGAGTCCTGAACCGGTTCTGGTACCAGATCAGAACTCCACTGGCCCAGATCCTGCATCAGAGTCTGAGGGCCTGGCTTAAACAGAATCAGTAGAACCTGGTGACATCCATGTTTCCAGAACCAGAACCAGAACCAGGTCGATGAGGAGCAGCGTGGACATACCTGCAGCAGGTGGGGGGGTCACAGCAACAGCTGAGGGGGTTCTGGTGGGGTCAGAGGTCACAGCGTGGGCGGTGGGGGGCGGAGCCTGGAGCATCTCTGAAGTGTCTGCAGGGAGAAGGTTCAGATCTGGAACACTGTCTGGTTTAGAGAAAAGAAAAGAAAATAATATACGATAACAACGAAATAAAATGATCAAAACAAAATAAAACTGAAATTAAAATAAAACATACTGAAGAAAATAAAAACAAAATGAGTAAATAAATAAATAATATAAAAACTAAGCTAAAATAAAAACATATTTCTGATCATTTCTTTAATAATTCTGAAAGCTGCGACTTTACGGCCTGCTGGCTTTTCAGCTTGTTTCCATGGAAACCAGGTAAAACCCACCTGGAACTCTGGTGTCTTCAGTGGTGACGTCCTGCTTCTCTGTGGGCGGCGTCGGCTCTACAGGGTTTCCCAGTGAAAACGTCAGGGGCCGACCTGCAGGAGGATGACAGGGAGTGAAAATCCTCAAACATGGACGCAGAGTTTCCTGCAGCGTTTCTATGGTTACCAGCAACAACTCAGTGTTATGTTCTTCCATCTACTTCCTGGTTCAGGTTCTGATCGGTCTATGAGTGATACCAGAACAAACGGACCGTCCACGACCGAGCTGCTCGGTTCGGATTTTATTCTGACTTCATTTCATCCAGCAGGTTCGAACCTTCTAGAGTCGCAGCTACTGAAAGTTTTAATAATCGATTCATTGGATAAGCTTTTCTCTTTCCTTTGAAGAAGCCACGGAGTGGAAATCGTACGTCTAACGGACTCGTAACAACTCAGTGTTCTGACTTGACCTGGTAAAATGACTTCCGGATTAAAAATATCTAGCTGAATATAGATTCATTCATATAAATATAACCAGCCAATCAAATAAATACAAAAATAAAATGATTTCTTTTTGTTTTTCGTTAACAGATAAAAGTAGAATTTGCCAAATAAATGAACAGATAAAACAGTAAATTTAAAACAAGTTTTTTGTTCCATATACCAGAAATATCTGTAGATTTTAATTCTTAAAGCGAGTATTTATGGAGGACTAATCGCCCAAATTAAAAATGAATACAGAAACATAAAAATGGCTCAATGAACCAATAAATGATACAAGAAAAGATTTCCTTTGAGAAGAGAATTTGATTTATATTTTTCTTGCCATTTTAATTGATCTTTGTCTTCATATTTCTATTTATTTACTTGATGTCGTTTTCAGTTAAATTTATTTATTTGGTGATTTTTAAAATTTTTCTCCTTTATTTTTATTTCTGTATTTATTTCTTTTACATTTTCTTATCTCAAAAATAATTTATTGTTGTATTTTATTTTCATCTAACAATTTATTTATTAACACTTTTTTATTGTCATATTTACGTGCATTATTATTTTCTTCCTCTATTTATTCTTCCAAACGTATTTATTTCTGCCTTGTTATGTAAATGAGGGGGCGTGTCCTTGGGCCAGCTGCTCATCTATTGGTCAGTCACCAGCGAGCAGGCCACATGCCGCCTGGTTCTGTCTGGCTCTGCCGAGTCTGGTTCCGGGAGGGAAATGATTATTGATGTTGTTAAAGGAAGCAGCGATTACTAGAATTTCAATGGATTACTTTTTGTAATCGATTAAATGGAATAATTCGATTATAAGTTTCATCCCTAGAACTTTCTCCATCAGTCAGTGATGACGTACCTGTCGGTAATCACTTACCTGTCATCGGCATGGCAGCGATGGTCTCATCAGCAGGCGGAGCTGAAGCTGATGACCTCATATGGTGGGCGGAGTCAGTGCTTGGCATCAGTGATGTCGGTGTGATGCTGCTTAGAGTCTGTGGATGAAAATCAGAAGATGAGCGCCCACCACGTCTCCATGACGACCCAGATTCTCCCAGCAATTGTTTGTTTTATTTACAGAAAAAAAAAAAATAAAAACAGGACACAGAATGAACCCTGAACAGACCGAGCCCTGAACCAGGAAGCGGGTCTAAAGGACCTGGATATCTCTGTTACCTGGGTGGACTTATTACTGATCCTGATCAGCGGTTCTACGAAGCTGGTGATCCACTCGGTAACTCAACCCAGGGC
>CM047980.1:1197985-1210709 GCA_026261665.1 Melanotaenia duboulayi | reverse complement strand
TATATATATATATATATGGCCATAAAGACATGCAGCAGGACCGTGTGTGTGTGTGTGTGTGTTTTTACCTTCAAGGCTGTGAAGCAGCAGCAGGAGGAATGTTTCCTCTTTCATGGTTCTTCTTCAGCCTGAAATCTGGAACCAAAACAAGCTTCAGAGCCAAGATCCAGGTCCAAACAGAGCCTCATCATGATGAAACTCACCTGAATCAGAATTTATCCCGGATCATGTCGAGCCGTGACAAAGTAAACTGGACCGTTTCAGCACCGGATATCCGGACAGCGCCACCCGGAGCCCCGCCCAGTGGAACAAAGCACGACGCAGAGACTGAAAACTAGCGAACCTTCATCTCTCCAAACGGCTCATAATCTTATTTACTTGTTTATATTAAAAAATCGTCCATCTCTAAGCATTATTTAATTCGGCGTAGTTTTGAAACGTTAAAAAAACCTTCTGCATCTGAAGACGGTCTATTTATGCGCCAACAGAGTTGATTCTATACTTTATTTAAATTATAATAGTTTAAAGACATGATGAAAGTAGAGACGAATTATCCCGAATCCTGTTTCCTACCGATGGGAAATCCGACTTAAATCCTATCTGTGTTTTTCAATGTAAACTTACAAGAAAACCTAAATTTTTGTTTTTTTAAAATGAAGTTCGGCTCAGCTGACGTAGTTAACTCAGGAGCTAAGCTAACCGTAGCTAACATCTGTCCAACCGCCATTTTTAAATTCATCTTAAAACGACCTCATTTCTGCCCAAGAACGGAAACAAACAGTTCTCGTGCCAACACCTAGACATGCGCGTGAGACCCGGACAACCCCCCAGGACGCGTTTCCCGGTCCTCCTGAGCGGTACTGTGCGGTGGACCGGAGTCAGAACCGTTCCAAGTCGGACTCCGCATGTTCAGCTGACCAGTCAGTCACGCGCACAGTCCAGAGTGTCGCACGCGCGGCCCAGTTGACACGAGGCGGAGCGGCATCCCTTGATGTCATTTTCTCCATGAAGAATTTTTTAATCTGACGACCACAAATAATTACTAAACACAGAAAAAGAGCTGGAAAACTGATACCGTCTTTATTTATTTTAAATTTATTGTATATTTATTCTTCAGTAACACTCTGGGGTTGTTTGGAAAATGTTTTATAGATTAAGCTGAATAATAAATAAATTAAAAAGGCTCCTAACTCACAAAATGAACCAGAGATGTGTCACATAACAGATGACTCAGCAAAGAACCGGTTTCAACTGGATCTTTAGGCTCTTTGTCACAAAGACCTTCGTTTGTTCCCATTTCTTAATTTCACTTATAAAACCAGCAAAGACCTGAACCAGGACCTGAGAGATGGATCTGGACCTTCAGCTGATCCATCTACTGAAGCCTCATCAGAAATGGTCTCCATGGAAACGTGGCAGTTAGGAAGCCAGAAAAGGCTGAGGTCACATGACCCAAGAACTGGACTGAAGATCAGTGGAAACAGGTCTGATGGAGGGACGGATCCTGCCCAGAACCCGGACCTTAACATTACTGCAGCAGTGTGGGACAGAGAGCGGAACAAAAGACAGAAACATCCAAAGAAGAGTTTTAGGAAGTCCTTCAAGGATCCTGGAGAACTGTTCCTGAAGATGATGTGTGGATATTAGTTATTAACCAGTGAACAAGGACAGGAATTCGTGTTCAGTAAATGAATGAGTCACTGGGAGGAACCGACTGAATGCTGGTATTCGTCCTAAAGCTGCTCAGACCAAAGATTCACTTTACGCTCTTAGAACTGGACCAAATACAGCAGAAACTGGCCAGGATCAGAACTTGATCAGAATCTATCATGGTTCATGTTTCTCTAGTGATTGCTTCCTGAATCCAGTTCCTTCGTTCCACCTGGTTGCCCTGCCTTCGTCCTCAGTCTTACCTAAACTCTCTCCAGTCTCTCCTTTCCTGCCAGTTATCGACAGCCTTGTTGAGATGCAGCGTTTGCTTTCTAAGCTCGTTTTCTCGACCAAGCCACGTCCCAGGAGTACCCGTACCTTGCCCTCGATGGATCTTCCTCTCCTTATGATTATCTGGGACCTGCTCTGCTCTATGACCACCGGTTGTCGCCCACCTCATGGATCAGGACAAGTCCTGACTTTTGCTTGTGTGTGTGACTGTAGCCTGTTCTGTTGACCACACATCTGGACATCGGACTTATACTCAAAGTGTCCGAGTGTTTTTAGATCCCAGAGCCAAGCTGTCCTGGGATGTGCTTCCGCCCCACGTGACCAGACTGCCTTCCCAGGATCTGGTTACCAACCACCCTCCTCTCATTCCTCACAATAAACCAGCAAGAAGCAGAAGCAGAATTCTAGCTTCTTTGGGCTTAAGGCGGTGCTGATTGCTCATGCGACTCCAAAACAGGATCCCCATCGTTCCCAGGTTGATGTTACTCTGCACCGAGCTTCGGATGGGCTCTCCTTCCGTGTCAGCCAGACCCAGAACGACCCGTTGTCCAGCCATGTAGTATCACCAAATCCACAAAATTCACCGTCAGCCAGCTTTCTTTAGCGTGAAAATAAGGCTCCGTGTGTGTTGGGCTAAATGTTCCCCAACCATTTCTCCCTGCACAGTCAGCGATAATTGGTTCCTTCTTTCCTACAGCGGTCGGGTTGGAACGGGAGGAAATGACTTCACTTCCGTCTCTTTGCAGTTCGGATATTTCCCCGACACATTTTAACGCAGCGTACAACTTCAGGCTGACATAACTTCAAACCTACATATTAAATTTTAAGAAAATAACTTTCTTTAATGACTTTTTAAGGTATTAAATGCATATTTGTAAATTCAAGACCCTGCGGGAACCCTGCCTTAACATGAGGCCTGCAGTTTTATAGATGTGTTCCTGGATGAAGCCATACAGCTACAGCACAGTATCTTTATACGTACATCTTCAACTTGTGTAGCGATGGCACTTACTGGTACTTTGATCATGACAAGGTGTGTAGTAATTAGTGTAATTATTGAGTAAACATGTAAACACTGCAGTGACACTCATGCACAGCTTCCGTAAGGCAGGACGACGTCCATCAGCACCCGCCCACTTCCAGGCGCGCCGCCCGCCCGCGGCACACCGAGCTCGGGTCGGCCCTGCAGACTTTCCTCCACCAGCAAGCACATCAACTTCGGTGTGTTTTCTTCCCAGTTTGATCAGGGATCAGGTCACGTTCAGGTTTACAAATGAGGCTCCTGGTCTTTCCTGGCCACTGTCTGCTCTGGACGATCGCTTCACTGAATTTAATGAAAACCTGGAGATGAAGATGGACATTTATCCAGATTAGTAAGTATGTTCTAAACATAACTCATCCCGGTTTTTAACGTGAACCAGGATCCATCTGGACCCTCTAAGAACTGTTCTAAATTAAAACTCCTGAATAAGGACAGAAGGGTCAATGTGGCACTTTAGTGCAGGATCACACTTGTTACCTGTTGCCCTGCTGCAACACACCTGATCCTTGTCAAACCGGATCCTCGTCACACTTTGTCTTCGTCGCACCTGTTCCACGTCACACTGGGTCCACGTCACAACTGGTCCTCGTTGCACCTGACCCAAGTCACACTGGGTCCACGTCACAACTGATCCTTATCACACCTGATCCACGTCACACCTGGTCTTCGTCCCACTTGATCCTCGTCGCACCGGGTCCTCGTCACACCTGTTCCACGTCGCACCTGGTCCTCGTCGCACCTGTTCAAAGTCACACCTGACCCTCGTCGCACTTTGTCCACGTCATAACTGATCCTTGTCACACCGGGTCCACGTCGCACCTGGTCCTCGTCGCACCTGATCCTCGTCGCACCTGGTCCTCGTCCCACCTGGTCCTTGTCGCACCTGGTCCACATCACACCTGGTCCTCGTCCCACCTGGTCCACATCGCACCTGTTCCTCATCCCACCTGGTCCTCGTCGCACCTGATCCTCGTCACACCTGGTCCTCGTCCCACCTGGTCCACATCACACTTGGTCTTGGTCACACCTGTTCCTCGTCCCACCTGAGCCTCGTCACACCTGGTCCACATCACACTTGGTCCACATCACACTTGGTCCTCGTCACATTTGGTCCTCGTCACACCTGGTCCTCGTCCCACCTGGTCCACATCACACTTGGTCCTCGTCACACCTGTTCCTCGTCCCACCTGAGCCTCGTCGCACCTGGTCCACATCACACTTGGTCCACATCACACCTGGTCCTCGTCGCACCTGTTCCTTGTCCTACCTGAGCCTCGTCGCACCTGGTCCACATCACACTTGGTCCACATCACACCTGGTCCTCGTCGCACCTGGTCCACATCACAGCTTGGTCCTCGTCACACCTGGTCCTCGTCGCACCTGGTCCACATCACAGCTTGTTGCCAAGTTCTGCACAAGCCTCTTAGTGATCATTAATCATGTGACTCAGGTGTGTTGCAGCAGATAAACATGCAAAACCTGCAGGACAGGTGATGGTCCTACAGGTTTTAAAGACTTGAATTAAGTGTGACACGAGAACAGAAAATATGTTATTCTCTTTTAAATTGATTTTAAAAGAGAATAATTTAGATCTAAACTTTGCAGGAACAGTAAATATTCCTCACATTCCTAAACAAGCAACAACCAGAAGTTTCCAATAAACAGACCCAGTGAAACTGCCTCGGCATCAATCTCACTGAGCTAACATTTTTTTAGAACCAAGGTAGCAACAAGCTGATGTTTATGTTTCCGTGCTGCTAAGCTAGCTGCTAACAGAAATGCTACCATGCTGGACTGACGCTCTTCACGTCCACATGCTGACTCTGGGTCAGTAAATCAATCACTGCAGCAGTTTCACCGCCATCTTTAATTTTCTTAAAAAACAAACATTTACAGCCCAAATATAAATTATATCAGCAATAAAACCTTCAGTGGAACGCTGCGTTCACAGACACCAGGAGGGTAGGAATATCCACGCACACACACGTTTGCTCCGAGCCGCTCAGCTGACCTCAATTATCGTTCAGAAACTGAACAGTTACCGCTACTGACCTTAGCTCCTCCCACCTGTGATGTCAGCAGAGGGGACCAGGTGATTCAGATCTGACCAGAACCAGATCAGACCAGAACCATACAGCCTTCATCTTCACCCACAGCTTCACTTCATATGATGTCTTCACTGAACCTTAGAAATGGGAACTCAAATTTTGAGTCCAGTTTACTGATGAGGATGAGGATCCAAATCCAGACCAGGATCCTGATCAGATGTTTTTTTTTTTACTCATTTCTAGAATTTAGAAAGTTCAGTTAAAATTGTCTTTGAATGCAGCATCAATAAAACAAACCTGGAAACAGAGAAACCGAACATCAGCTTCCAGAGGGGTCCAGGTCTGGTTCTGGAGCAGAATTAGACCTCCAGGACCACAACAGGACCACTAGAAACAGAACTAGACCTCGAAGACTAGAATCGGACCTCTAGGACCCCAATTGGACCATTAGGACCAGAACTGGACCATCTGGACTAGAACTGGACAATCTGGACCAGAACAGGACCTCCAGGACCAGAAGTGGACCCCCTAACTGCGAGGTAACAGGACCACCAGGTCAGCTGATGCTGCAGCGCCCCCTGGTGGATTCTTTCTACAGTCTGATGGTCTGAAGGACCAACTTCAGCATCAGAACCAGTTCTTTGTGGATCTGCATGTTTTCCTCTCAGTTTGGTGTAAGGTGGTCTGAGCTCTCGGATCTGGAACTGGTCTTCAGTGACTATGGAGGAAACATGATGGAGAGGTGCGGGTTTGACCCCTGCAGCAAAGAGGCTTCGAAGCAAACAAGCAAGCAGCCAGGAGACACGCGGGTCGGACTGAGCATGCTCCACACTGGTCCAGGTCTGGCTCCACTCCTAACATAAAAACCATCTAAAACCTTTTTTTTGTTCTGGTTCTGGTTCTGCTCACTGGACCGACCAGAGAACCGAGCAGATAAAAACATAAACTCCAGTTTTTCTTTCAGATAAACATGCAGGTGAGTATTTCTGACATCATCACATCTGCAGCCAATCAGAGGGGGCGTGTTGGCGGAGAAGACAGGAGGCAAAAAAACAAGCAGAACCAACGATCTGGATCAGACCCGGATCAGACCCGGATCAGAGCACGGTTGTTGGTTCTGATTTTGTAAACAAAACAAAAACAACCAAATGTTCAGTGGAGTATAAAAACCATAATCTTCCAGTCCTCCAATGACGTTTCCATGGCAACAGAGCCGATCTCAGGTCAGCCTGAACCCACTTCTCTCATCCAGAACCAGAAAGTTCCTTTAGATCAGTTCAGGATCAGATCTGGAGCCAAGTCCAGGAAGTCAGCGAACATCCTGATGAGGAGTGCTCTTCATCTTCTCAGGTCTTCAGAGGATGATGATGGAACTGAAGGAAATGTTTTGTTCTACAGGAACTAAAAACCATGACCTAGTCTGTTCCCTCCTGATCCATGTTTGACTTTTCTTCCAATAAAACCCTCTACAGTTCAAACATTTCCAGTTTAAGTCCAGAAGATTCCCACACAGCGGAGACATGCAGCAGGAATCTGGAGGTGCAGACCAATCCGTATGTTTTCCAGACAGCTGATTGCAGGTCAGTCTGACGATGGGAAGAACTGCGACTCCGCCTGCTGCTGGACGGTGGCCAGGATCTGAGATGAGGCGAGGACCAGCAGCATCCACCAGGAGGCAGCAGAGAGGTGGAGCGAGGCTCCTTCAGCACTCCAGAGGAGGGTGGAAGCTCCGTCTGCAGTCGATGGCTTTGGGGCTGGGCGGCTGCGCTCGCTTCTTATGGAGCTCCTCTCGACCCAGAGTCCCGCTGAGTCGCGAGTACGCCGCCTTGAACTTCTTATCAAACGCGGCTGGAGGAGAAGAAGATGATCAGCTGATGGATTTAACCAACAAACATACAGCCACACCAGGGGGGTAATTCAGAAAGGAGGTTTAACAGATGCTGGAATAAAGCCTGAGCTCCACGTTGTCAAATTCTCTGACGTCTCAACCTGTCTGTCGGCTCCAAAACACCTGCTATGTGTTAGCTACCCGACCCCCCGTTGGGTCAGACAGGTGACCCATAAAAGGCTGAAATCATGATGAAAATGACTGAATGGAGAGGGTCTTATTTTTCCAAGCCTGAGTTATGGGCTCTCGTTGAGGCTGATACAGAAAAATATTATAACTAAAAGCAATGAACCGCATCCGCTACACCTGCTGCTGGGATTTCCAGAATAACAGAAACTAAACATATTGTAAATGGAGTCGTTTCTTTTAATCAAAGTGGTTCTGACAGATTTGATCAGGCCCATAGTTCTTCATGAAGCCCTGCTCCAACACACCTGAGTCAAATTAAATAGATCACAATGCCTCATTAATCTGAATCAGGTGTGCTGAAGCAGGGATACATGGAAAACCTGCTGGACTACGGCCCTCGTAGGACTGGATTAAGTACCCCTGCCTCAACCTCTTTCCCCTACCAGGCTGTTCACCGCGTGTTTCCATATTAACTTACCTAGATTAGCCATTTTAGAAAAGAAAACCCAAGGCTACTGTTTAGGTCAACACAACCAGCTGAACAGTGAACCTGCTCACTGGATTACTCCCCCAGGACCGAACACTCCCCCCACAGAGCTGGTTTATCACAGACCACCTCCAGGATGGAGAACCCGTCTTCAGACCTGTATCCTGACGGGGTCTCTGGTGCTTGGTGTGTTAGTTCTAGATCCTGGTTGGGTTATCTGGGTGGCCTTCATGGTGATATACGTGGAGTTTTAAGGGTTAAACACCTTCATGGGGTCGTGTGTTGAGGTCTTACCAACGTGATCTTTGCCCATAGCTGCCAGAGTGAGGAAGAGGAACTCCCTGTACAAGCTCCTGTCAACAGAAACACCCTGATGAGCCTCAGATCATCATCATCATCATCATCATCATCAGGTTTCCGTTAGTAACCTGATGTGTGTGCGTTGAACACACCTCTGGACCCGCGGAGATCCCGGCTGCTTGGCCAGCGTGTCCAGAAACAGGGTGACGGCCTTGTGGACCTCGTTCATGCCGACCCAGCGCAGCACCTCCTCCAGGAAGGACATGGTGAACGGGTGGTTATGCCGCCGCCAGCTGTAGCACCTCATGGGAACGCCACCTGGTGGAGGGGCGGAGCCAAAAATCAGTTGGATTACAGTGAACCTTCCGGTGGGCTGATACTGATGTGTGTGTTTGACTTACTATGGATTCTCCACAGGATGTAGAGGGGGGGCCACTGGTCCGTGTCGGGGGTCAGGGTGTCCCACATGAGTCGAACCCTTACTGCAGAGTTCTCCGACTGGGAAGCCTACAGGAAAACTGATTGAGTCACCTGGTGGAGATCTGCTGCTAGAAAAACTACTTCCAAACCAAACCAAACCACTTTAACCGAGAACTAAAGCACATTAACCCAGGACTGAACCACTTTAACCGAGAACTAAACCACATTAACCCAGGACTGAACCACTTTAACCCAGGACTGAACCACTTTAACCGAGAACTAAACCACATTAACCCAGGACTGAACCACTTTAACCCAGGACTGAACCACTTTAACCGAGAACTAAACCACATTAACCCAGGACTGAACCACTTTAACCCAGGACTGAACCACTTTAACCGAGAACTAAACCACATTAACCCAGGACTGAACCACTTTAACCCAGGACTGAACCACTTTAACCGAGAACTAAACCACATTAACCCAGGACTGAACCACTTTAACCCAGGACTGAACCACTTTAACCGAGAACTAAACCACATTAACCCAGGACTGAACCACTTTAACCCAGGACTGAACCACTTTAACCGAGAACTAAACCACATTAACCCAGGACTGAACCACTTTAACCCAGGACTGAACCACTTTAACCGAGAACTAAACCACATTAACCCAGGACTGAACCACTTTAACCCAGGACTGAACCACTTTAACCGAGAACTAAACCACATTAACCCAGGACTGAACCACTTTAACCCAGGACTGAACCACTTTAACCGAGAACTAAACCACATTAACCCAGGACTGAACCACTTTAACCCAGGACTGAACCACTTTAACCGAGAACTAAACCACATTAACCCAGGACTGAACCACTTTAACCCAGGACTGAACCACTTTAACCGAGAACTAAACCACATTAACCCAGGACTGAACCACTTTAACCCAGGACTGAACCACTTTAACCGAGAACTAAACCACATTAACCCAGGACTGAACCACTTTAACCCAGGACTGAACCACTTTAACCGAGAACTAAACCACATTAACCCAGGACTGAACCACTTTAACCCAGGACTGAACCACTTTAACCGAGAACTAAACCACATTAACCCAGGACTGAACCACTTTAACCCAGGACTGAACCACTTTAACCGAGAACTAAACCACATTAACCCAGGACTGAACCACTTTAACCCAGGACTGAACCACTTTAACCGAGAACTAAACCACATTAACCCAGGACTGAACCACTTTAACCCAGGACTGAACCACTTTAACCGAGAACTAAACCACATTAACCCAGGACTGAACCACTTTAACCCAGGACTGAACCACTTTAACCGAGAACTAAACCACATTAACCCAGGACTGAACCACTTTAACCCAGGACTGAACCACTTTAACCGAGAACTAAACCACATTAACCCAGGACTGAACCACTTTAACCCAGGACTGAACCACTTTAACCGAGAACTAAACCACATTAACCCAGGACTGAACCACTTTAACCCAGGACTGAACCACTTTAACCGAGAACTAAACCACATTAACCCAGGACTGAACCACTTTAACCCAGGACTGAACCACTTTAACCGAGAACTAAACCACATTAACCCAGGACTGAACCACTTTAACCCAGGACTGAACCACTTTAACCGAGAACTAAACCACATTAACCCAGGACTGAACCACTTTAACCCAGGACTGAACCACTTTAACCGAGAACTAAACCACATTAACCCAGGACTGAACCACTTTAACCCAGGACTGAACCACTTTAACCGAGAACTAAACCACATTAACCCAGGACTGAACCACTTTAACCCAGGACTGAACCACTTTAACCGAGAACTAAACCACATTAACCCAGGACTGAACCACTTTAACCCAGGACTGAACCACTTTAACCGAGAACTAAACCACATTAACCCAGGACTGAACCACTTTAACCCAGGACTGAACCACTTTAACCGAGAACTAAACCACATTAACCCAGGACTGAACCACTTTAACCCAGGACTGAACCACTTTAACCGAGAACTAAACCACATTAACCCAGGACTGAACCACTTTAACCCAGGACTGAACCACTTTAACCGAGAACTAAACCACATTAACCCAGGACTGAACCACTTTAACCCAGGACTGAACCACTTTAACCGAGAACTAAACCACATTAACCCAGGACTGAACCACTTTAACCCAGGACTGAACCACTTTAACCGAGAACTAAACCACATTAACCCAGGACTGAACCACTTTAACCCAGGACTGAACCACTTTAACCGAGAACTAAACCACATTAACCCAGGACTGAACCACTTTAACCCAGGACTGAACCACTTTAACCGAGAACTAAACCACATTAACCCAGGACTGAACCACTTTAACCCAGGACTGAACCACTTTAACCGAGAACTAAACC
This sequence comes from Melanotaenia duboulayi, assembly GCA_026261665.1. Lineage (NCBI taxonomy): Eukaryota > Metazoa > Chordata > Actinopteri > Atheriniformes > Melanotaeniidae > Melanotaenia > Melanotaenia duboulayi. The sequence goes on along the minus strand of CM047980.1, from coordinate 1,200,026 downwards.
ACATTAACCCAGGACTGAACCACTTTAACCCAGGACTGAACCACTTTAACCGAGAACTAAACCACATTAACCCAGGACTGAACCACTTTAACCCAGGACTGAACCACTTTAACCGAGAACTAAACCACATTAACCCAGGACTGAACCACTTTAACCCAGGACTGAACCACTTTAACCGAGAACTAAACCACATTAACCCAGGACTGAACCACTTTAACCCAGGACTGAACCACTTTAACCGAGAACTAAACCACATTAACCCAGGACTGAACCACTTTAACCCAGGACTGAACCACTTTAACCGAGAACTAAACCACATTAACCCAGGACTGAACCACTTTAACCCAGGACTGAACCACTTTAACCGAGAACTAAACCACATTAACCCAGGACTGAACCACTTTAACCCAGGACTGAACCACTTTAACCGAGAACTAAACCACATTAACCCAGGACTGAACCACTTTAACCCAGGACTGAACCACTTTAACCGAGAACTAAACCACATTAACCCAGGACTGAACCACTTTAACCCAGGACTGAACCACTTTAACCGAGAACTAAACCACATTAACCCAGGACTGAACCACTTTAACCCAGGACTGAACCACTTTAACCGAGAACTAAACCACATTAACCCAGGACTGAACCACTTTAACCCAGGACTGAACCACTTTAACCGAGAACTAAACCACATTAACCCAGGACTGAACCACTTTAACCCAGGACTGAACCACTTTAACCGAGAACTAAACCACATTAACCCAGGACTGAACCACTTTAACCCAGGACTGAACCACTTTAACCGAGAACTAAACCACATTAACCCAGGACTGAACCACTTTAACCCAGGACTGAACCACTTTAACCGAGAACTAAACCACATTAACCCAGGACTGAACCACTTTAACCCAGGACTGAACCACTTTAACCGAGAACTAAACCACATTAACCCAGGACTGAACCACTTTAACCCAGGACTGAACCACTTTAACCGAGAACTAAACCACATTAACCCAGGACTGAACCACTTTAACCCAGGACTGAACCACTTTAACCGAGAACTAAACCACATTAACCCAGGACTGAACCACTTTAACCCAGGACTGAACCACTTTAACCGAGAACTAAACCACATTAACCCAGGACTGAACCACTTTAACCCAGGACTGAACCACTTTAACCGAGAACTAAACCACATTAACCCAGGACTGAACCACTTTAACCCAGGACTGAACCACTTTAACCGAGAACTAAACCACATTAACCCAGGACTGAACCACTTTAACCCAGGACTGAACCACTTTAACCGAGAACTAAACCACATTAACCCAGGACTGAACCACTTTAACCCAGGACTGAACCACTTTAACCGAGAACTAAACCACATTAACCCAGGACTGAACCACTTTAACCCAGGACTGAACCACTTTAACCGAGAACTAAACCACATTAACCCAGGACTGAACCACTTTAACCCAGGACTGAACCACTTTAACCGAGAACTAAACCACATTAACCCAGGACTGAACCACTTTAACCCAGGACTGAACCACTTTAACCGAGAACTAAACCACATTAACCCAGGACTGAACCACTTTAACCCAGGACTGAACCACTTTAACCGAGAACTAAACCACATTAACCCAGGACTGAACCACTTTAACCCAGGACTGAACCACTTTAACCGAGAACTAAACCACATTAACCCAGGACTGAACCACTTTAACCCAGGACTGAACCACTTTAACCGAGAACTAAACCACATTAACCCAGGACTGAACCACTTTAACCCAGGACTGAACCACTTTAACCGAGAACTAAACCACATTAACCCAGGACTGAACCACTTTAACCCAGGACTGAACCACTTTAACCGAGAACTAAACCACATTAACCCAGGACTGAACCACTTTAACCCAGGACTGAACCACTTTAACCGAGAACTAAACCACATTAACCCAGGACTGAACCACTTGAACCCAGGACTGAAGCACTTTAACCCAGGACTAAGCCACTTTAGCCGAGAACTAAACCACAT
>CM047980.1:1057075-1067673 GCA_026261665.1 Melanotaenia duboulayi | reverse complement strand
AAAGAAATGAAATGAAATGAAATGAAAATCTTTCCATATGAGACTCTGCCTCTCTGAAATGCTCCTTTTATACCAGTCATGTTACTGACCTGCTCCCAGGTAACCTGGTTAGTTATCAAATGCTCCTCCAGGTGTTTCTGGTTTGTACCAGGTACTTTTCCAGCCTTTTGTTGCATCATACGGTAAAATGTCTGTGACATGCTGATTTTCCACACAGCATCCCATCTCTTCTGGGGTTCAGGTTACTCAGTGTAAGATGTGTTGGATATAATTATAAACATGCAGAAGCTTCACAGTCCAGCTTTGAACCAGAATATTCTGGATGAAATCCTCTGTGACTGTGAGGAGTCATCGTGGCTTCTCTAACAATGTCGCTGCAGCTTAAAGGACACCACAGCATTAATGACTTAAAATGTCCACCTTTGAGCTAACTGCCATCTCTTCTATACTCATTAACGTGAATTTCATAAACGTCCATCACACTCAGCAGGGATGGACTCACCTGATCTGCTGATAAACCTCCTGTTTTATCAATCATTAACACCTCTCTTAAATGAGTCCCTAACTAGTGGAAAATGTCCCTTCTTTCCACAGTTCTGGGGTGAAATCCACATCCTGGACTCCAGTCTTGGTTTAGGACATGTTAGACAGTTCTGCCCTCCTGATTGGCAGATTGTTCTTCAACCTGATCAACATGAACATGTTTGATGGGAACAAAACTCCAGACTGAAGAGAGCTGATACAAGCAAATGTTTCAGTCCCAGAGAACTAAAATCAAACATCTATCCTGTACAAACCCCACCAACCCCGATCCATCCACTGCAGACCTCAGCAGTTTCTGCCAGCCTCGGCCTGAGGGCCTTTCTCCTCCTCGGGTCACGCTACGCTTGTACGGTTTATTCTTCTTGTGTAAATCAAACTGACTAAACAGTTTCAGGCCAGAGAAAAAAGCATGAACTACTTCCTGATTAGTCCATTTTAAGTACAATTCTCATAAGTTCATCTGGAATTTTAATTTTTTTAGTCGAGATTTTGACGAATTGAACTGACGAGTATCTCTGATTTAAAGCTTCTTTCCTGGATAACGCAAAAGGATCTATGACCCGACATAGGCCAGCTTTTTAAGGTTTCTAGAGCTGAACTCGCATCTAAACTGTGGACAAGGTCTCACATCACAACAGTTTTTTGCCTTGTTTGGCCTTTAAAGCCCCGTTTCCACTGAGCAGTCTGGTTCAGGTCGGTATGCTCCTGTTTCCATTATAAAAAGGGCCCATACAACCGAACCACGGTACGGTTAAGTCGGCGATACTGGCGGACAGACAAACGTCACTGCCCACGACCAAAGCCAGCGCGAAACAACGTTGCCGCTCAGTTCAGATGGACGCTGGAAAGACAGCAGGAAAAGGAAGTCCGCAACAGCCGTAGGTCTGGTCCTACGATGCGGTGTGTATCGTTCGTACCAAGAACCAAAAGCCTTTTTGTCCTCGCACTAGTATGACACCACGCTAGGCATGTGGTCTAAACCCCGCCAGTGGCTGAACTGAACCGGCTGGACCATTGTAAAACTTCCGAACCGGACCAGCCGGGACCGAACCTCTCAGTGAAAAATAGGCTTAATTTGTTCTGGAAGTAGAAGTGACTGCAGGGAATACTTCTGTAAGGTCCTGGCGGTCCTGCTGATGGATGGATTAGGAGACGAGTCATCCCAGTGTATAGCTGAGAGTCACGCACCTCTTTAGCAACCAGCCTGTACTTGGCCAGCGTTTGTGGTGAAGGCTGGTCTCCTCGGCTCAACCTGGCAATGCAGACTTCTGGGTGGTGGTGGCGGACGTAGTCGCTGACATGCCTCTGGAGGGCGCCAGCGATGCCGCTGCCCCTCAGATCAGGAGCCACTCTGCGACCCTGAAACACCACAGACTGCCCACCGTCCACCAGCAGAGCAGATTCCAGCCCCACCTGCAGGCGTAAGCACAGATACGCTGAATCCACAAATATACTTTAATTATGTGTACACATGTTCATCATGGCTGTCTTTAGTATGTTGCGTTTGTTTGAAGCGCTGTTTGTGCACATCTTCAGAAACTGAAGCAATGTGTTAATAAGCTGCAATATTCCAGTAACCAGTAGGGGGCATCGCAGGGACCAGATAGACCAAATGAAAGGTCATAGCGTTTTGGTTTAGGGTCCTTACAGACCATTCACCATGCCACTGACGTAATCTCTAAATGAAACGATCACTGACCTCCTATTTCATCTCCATGTTCATTGTTTTCTTTCTATCCTACAAATTCAGTATGTCTATCTGGTCTGAGTTCTCTGGTGCCCCCTGGTGGAATTCTCCGGTAACAACCGTAGGAAACAAGCCAGGATGACGACAGCTGGAATGATAATGGAGCTGATTGGCTACGAGAATCAAAGGTTAAACTGGAAAACTATTCTCAGCCTTAAAGCTCATAAATTCAGATTGAGCATTTTGATGATGGATCCAGCTTACTGATGAAACAGAATCAGTACTGGTGAAACCGGCCTCGTATCGGTATCAGATCTGTACCAAACCTTCCAGTATTGCACCACCAAGCACAACCTTTAAGGTGGTAGAGGTTTTAAAGAGGAGGTGATCTCTGGACAGCTGAATCTTCAGAGAGGAACATCCTGCTCTGTTCCACCATCGTAGAACCACATGGAGAACAATCTGGACTGAAACGACATCCTTGAGAGGACTATGGTGGTCCAGAAGGACCAGAACCCTGTATGACTAAAGAACCAGAATCTCTCTGAATTGGACTTGACATGGACTGCTAGGGGAGGGAAATGTGACCTTTTTGGTTGGAACAACAACTGGTCCACCAGGTTCTGGACCATCTGAAGGGGTTTCACTGAAGGTCTGTCACAGAGGTTTGGTGGTTATGAACCTTTCTGTGTAGAAATTGGGAGGCTGAATGATGTTTTAAGGTGGGGGATCCTTTCAGGGTCTGTGGTGGAGCTGGTCTTAACATTTGATACGGCATCAGTTGGCCATGAGACTAACAGGCAGGAAGCTTACCACTCTGCTCTTCATCCTGGCAATAAAGACGACCCGTCCAGGCTCCTGCAGCCAGCGGTGATAGAAAGCCGACATGTAGTCCAGCCCGTTGTAGTCCTCAGAGGTGCAGAGCTTCAGGACCTGCAGCATGAAACAGAGATTTGTCAGCACAGCCGCGTCTGAGACGCTGAGAGTCACGATGCTGCAACAAGGCTAAAATGCTCTCATGCTGATGTCTGGTGGTAAAATGTAAAGTTTAGACCTGCTGAAAGTCCTGCTCCTCTGCCAGGCTGAACTCCAGATCACAGTCTACAGACATAGATCCTGGTCTGGTTTACAGCTGATGCAGGAGATTCTTCAGAGCTGCTGAAAGCCAGAAAAAAAGGCAGTTTCTGTGGCCTCCTGCAAGGATTTGGAAAGTTTCTGGTCCTGGCAATACTTCAGCCAGGAAGCTGGACTGCAGGTCGATGGATTATAAAAAAAAAAAAGAACATGAGGAGATGCGTTCAAGGTCCACAACGCTGCAACTGTCAGAGTTTTTATAATGTGAGAAATGTTTAACACAACCTGCTTCCCCCAACAGAAACTCATTCATCACAGTCTGTTTCTGACTTTTACAAATCCAGTTAACTGTGCTCAGAAATGAAGACTAACTTTACTTTCTTCCACTGACACTTTATTTTCATCTCTGGTGCTAAACAAAAGCTGAAAAAACAAAGAATATCGTTGAATGTGTAAAATGTGATGATTTTCTCACCAGAAACAAACAGACTTTACAAAGAACAATCTTCATTCTACAGGTGCCTCTGAACGCACCTCTGCAGGCTTTCCATTGGCTGCCTGCGTCCAATCAGGTTAAACTGCAACCTGCAGTAACTAAACAGTGACACCTGCTGGCCGAGTTGTGGTACTGCAGCTGGACTTAACGTTTTCGTGTCACCAATGTCCCTCTGATCTCAACTAAGCCAGCATTCAGCCAGAGTGGGATGTGGACGAAGTTTCTCCTCATCAGTCACCTAAAAATCAAGATGTCATCCCAGCTGATGAAGCTTTTTAACCCAAACCTTCACATGAAAGCTCAGAGGAACTTCTGTGAGTGGGGTGGGGTTATCAGAGGTAATATGAAACCTAAAAACAGCCCACAGACCTACAGAAACTCCAGGTTCAGACTTTAACATGTCCAGATCTTCAGCTGTAAACATCCGGTCTGATCAGTCCTCCGTGTCCCGACTCCGCCTGTATGAAGGAATAAAAACTTGTCTCCACAGCTGCGTCATGTGTTCATGCAGCGATGAAAAGAAATTCCTTTATTTTTTTGCTTTTATTAACAGAATGAAAAGTAAAGGCAGAGAACAAAGGTCTGACATTTAGACAGAAACAGAATCTCTACAGGTCGAGTTCCTGGAGCAGGAATAAACGTTCCCACCTGGAAACTTTGCCTTTCACACAGAAGTAAAGATTTCATCCCAACAGCTCAGATTCATATGAAAGAGTCCCAAACAGCGGTTCCCAACCTGGGGGACGATGATGGATGAAAAACAGACACTGAACCAAACAAAGAATTTAAAAAAAGACAAGAAAAGATGGCGAGACCACTGTCCTGGTGTGGCCCAGCTGATCTGGACCCGGACAGCGGTGGGTTTACGAAGCGAGACCAGAGCGTGTCAAAACATCCGTACGTAACAGTGAAGGGAGGAAAGTGAGGTGGTCCGTCCGGAGACGCTCATCCTGTCCATCAGATCATAAAGAAGCGACCCGACTAGTGGAAATAAGAACGCTGCACGGCGGAGTGGCAGTTAGCTCTGCGGCCGTTAGCCACGCGGCCATTAGCTTCACAGTTAGCCCCGCGGCCGTTAGCCCCGCGGCCTTACAGCCGGGAGGTCACCGGCTCCCGGGAAGGGTTGGACTACACCTGAAGCTACCTTGGGTTTTTGGGGAATCAGCTCCTGGTTCTCATTGGATTAATGACATTTTCCCCAAACCTAAGAATGAGTGAGACGTTAGCATGAACCCAGTCAGAATGCCACAACCAGAACTACCCATAAGAAAAAGAAGATTTATTATTTAAGCAGAAACTTTAAAGCTTCAGTCCTGGAGATCATGCATCCACCCTGGTGTTAGGAGCCAGATTTACCGAACACGCATGTCCATGTGGTGAAAACGTAACCACAGCTCAGCGTTCGCTTAGCACGAACACTGAGGTCAGAAACAGTCACCTGGGCCTTTTCTGTAGAGCTAAGCTAACGATCAGCTAGCTGTAGCTTCATACTGACCACGTCTGATAAGCCCTTTGAGAGTCTGGGACAATAACTGGTTTAGTTCCCATGAACCATTACCAGTCCTAACAGGAAGTCCAGTCTATCTGACTACATCTCATCGGCGTGGGCCAGTTTAGTCGTGTCATGGCCGCCCTCCATTTCAGTCTGCCCGCCAACAACAGCTGAGACGATCCCTGATTGGCTCGATTCTCCACCAGCAGCTGCATTCTCCAGCTGTTTTATTGGTTCCTGGAGGGCAGCTGGATGTCCCGATTGGCCGGGCTCAGAGGACGGCGGCGAGGAGTCGGAGAGGACCGCTGGTCCATCATCTGATGTCGGCTGAGAGGAGGATGGATCCGTCAGGATGTTTCTGGAAATAACTGGAGAGAGATCAGCGTGGTGAGACCTGCTGTTCGTCTGGTTTAAACAGAAACGCTTCAGGTCGGACATGAACTTCCACCGAAGCAACTCTTTTTTCTCTTTCCCTTCACTTTCCTGTGATTATAAACAGTCTGACTTCATTTTCGGTCGTTCAGAAAACACATTTTTACTCAGATTTCTTTCTGATCATTTATCAACAAAATGTTGAGAATCGGATGAATTTTGGTTCTGATTTATGTTTCACACCCTAAAATGATGACGTTTTCTTTTCTAAACCAAATAATGACTCATTTAATGAAAAGGAAGACGATCAATAAGTGAATCTCAGTGACCCGGTTTGCCTCCGACTGGCCGACCTTTCCTCTGGGACACATTAAAGCGGTTTGTTGGGGACAGGAAGCGGTGCAGAAGCTACCGACCTCCTGTTGGTCTGTGGTCGTCGTCTGCAGGCGGACGGCGGCTGAACGGGCTGAAACTCGGCAGGATGATGAGACTCAGAGACACCAGGATGATCTGAGGACACAACGTCCGACAGCTGTTAATCCCCACAGGCAGAACAGAAAGCAGCCTAACTGGACTATGATGGGCTGGAAGGGTTTCGTACCAGTAAACAGGTGCTGGTCTGAGCTCCTTTACTGACCGTCTGCTTGATGAGGGACTGAAGCTGCCTGAGCTGAGCCAGCAGAGACCTGAAAAGCCAGAAACACGACACAGTTTACGTCCTCTACAAATCAGACCAGAAAACTTTAAAAAGGTTTGGCTCTGAACCGGGAGCAAACATTCCTCCAACCAGCCCACCACTGAGCAGTAAAGTTCCTACGTGTTGTGTTTCTCCAGCTGCTCCACCGTCCGCTGCAGCTCGCTGTTCTGAGCCGAGCACGCCGCCGCCCTGCGGACACACATCCTGTCACACTTCCTGTCTTCACATAAAAACCAGGTCATGCTGCGAACAAAGGGCTCAACTTTCCAGGAAACTCATTCTTTTTAATACTTCTGGTGCGTTCCAGTTCCAGAACTCGGAATTCTGAGGACATGACAAAGTGATCTAAACGTGTAAGTTTAGAAAGGATCGCGAGATTTCAGATTTAAAGATGGCCGCACCCAGAACGTGTCGCAGTACATCGGTGGTTAAAAGTTCTGATATTTGGTGTCCGTGAGGTTTCTCTACTGAACCTCACCGGCTGCTGTTGTCATGGCGACATGTTCACACCGGGCTGGGATTTTCTACTTTCATACGCCGCTCACAGACCCGGCTGCTCTGGAGGCGGCCATTTTATCCGAGATGGAACGCCAACAACCTGGTGAGGACGTCGCAGGCAGCCGGAACGCCGGGACATTTTCACACGAAGGGGAAAACGTGACTTTTCTAAACTTTGATCCAAAAAGTCACAAATTCATGAGAAACTGCTCATTAAAACCTTTTTAATGTTGATTCTTATTTTAGTTTAATTTATTGGTTTATTTGTGTTAATCTACTATTTAAGAATTTACTTTATATTTTATTTGTTATTTATCTTATGTTTACATTTAATTGTATTTTGGCTCATTTCAGTCTTTTTCTTTTCCTTTTATATAATTGTGAATAAATTTATTGATGAGAAGCAAACACGAAGCTGAAAAATGGTAAAACGAGCTTCATGATGTCACAGCATGAAGAATAAATAACTAGAGGAATGTCCTCTCTCAGCTTCCGTAGACGGCTTCATGTCTCAGAAACCTGGACCGGATCCTGTTCTTGCTGCTGTTTTCAGGTCTGAACCAGACTCCATCCATCACCTGCTCTCCAGCCCGTCGATGTACTCCTTCCTCCTCCGCCGGCTGTCCTGAGCCGACTGCTTGTTGCGGATTTTCCTCCGAACCTTCTTCAGGATTCGTTCCTCGGCCTGCAGGAGAGAACTGGTTCAGAACCAGCAGCAGCTTCTATCTACTGGTCTTCAGATGGTCTGAGTCTGACCTTCGTCAGAGGAAGGTTGCTGGGAAGACGGACGCCCTCCTCCGTCAGGAGCTTCTGCTCCTCCTCCGTCAGATGGAGCTCTGGGTACAGCTGCAGGAGGAGAGGAAGGAGGACGAGGATGATATCAAGAGGAAAAAGAAGACAAAAGATGAGTAGAATAATAAAAAGATCAGAAGGAGGAATGCAGGGATGAAGAGGAGAAGAAGGTGAACATGTAGAAAGACAAGAAGAAGAAATATGAGGATGAGAAAAAGAGGGAGAAGAAGATGTGGATGAATAAGACATAGGACGAGAAGAAGGAAAAGAAGTCAGAAAAACAGGAGAAGAAGAAGATGTGGTCATCCTGACGCACAGACTTCCTGTCTCACCAGGTTTGGGTGGTCCGGGTCGGCGGCGGTCAGGTCACCATCAGGTCCTGAAACCGCCGGCAGCTCGTTAACGATGCAGGCGTCTGGCAGCAGCACCTGAGAGCTCCACTCACCTGGAGGCGGACGAGGCGTTCAGGTGTAATCTGACAGCAAGATTTTACTCTGGTTCTGGTTCTGAACCGGTTCCTGGCAAAACCGGACTCACCCAGCTCGATGGAGACCACATTCTCATGTCCGGGTTCGGTCTTAGCTCTGTCCAGTCTGCTGATGTCATAAACCACCTGGTAGATGGTCGCCGAAGCAGGCTGGCTTGTCGCTGCAACGATGGGTGTCACCATGGCGACGGGACTCTGGACAACAGCTTCCTCGGACATGCCGCTGTCGCTCTCGGAGGAGGGGTCGGCTGGCGGTCCGCAGTCAAACACCTGGTTTGGATCAACGCCGTGAAGGACGTCTTCTGATTCGCTGTCGTTGAGCGTCTGTGGAGTTAGGTGATCACATGTTAGCAACAACACAACAAAAACCCACCGGCTCCGCCCCGTAGTTTCAGAGGACATGCATGCCACTACCCGAAGAACACAAACTACTTCATACCCGCTGGTTTCTACAGGTTTACACGTGGAGCCCCACGCCGCCATGTTGGCCCCCCTTGTTCAGCATCGACATGCTTCCGCTAGCTCACATCACGGAAACAAACCAACTTTGGTTTCATGGTTATGCTGATGACACTCAGCTCTACATTACTGTCTCACCAGGGGACTCTGGTCCCACACAAGCTTCAGTTTGTGTCTGGGTCAGAAGTTTCTTCAAATAAATGAATATAAATCTGAAATGATTGTGTTTGGACTCAAAGATTAGTCTCTGTGTTAGAGTTTCTAACATTCTGCAGGGCCGGAAGGTCTGGATTTGGATTTGCTGTTTATTTGCTTGAAGCCATGAATATCAGTGAGTTTGTGTCAGTTTTCCAAGAAACAAGCAGATTAAAGAAAAATCTAATCATGTGTCCAAGGTTTCAGAGAACTGCTTTGACCTCGTTCCAGAAACTTTTGGACTACAGACCATGTTTATTTTCATCGTCTGCAATATTGAGTTTAGTATTTTTAGAGCCATAAATATTTATATTATCCCTGAATTTTTTATCCGGGTCGGGTCTTTATTTCCCACATAAATAAGCTCCAGACTTGTAAATAATAATAAAATCTTATAAATCCAACATTTTTTTTATATTTTCCAGAAAGACGGGATTCCTTCTCTGGCCCATAATCTGGATTTATAGTCTAGTAATGCTGGACCACCAAAATCTAGTCGTTTTCTGTCCACTTCCAAGGAAAGGGTTTTGGTTGTGGAACTGGGAATCTTTGGGAAGCCGGTCCAGATAAAAATAACTCAAGGTCTTCCTGGATTAAAGCAGCACATAAGAGGCCGGATCTGTGCTGAGCTGGGAGTCCAGTCGGTTTGTTGGTCCACAAAGTTTCATTCCACACGTTTCAGATCTCCTCAAATATAATCTGACTCGACCAGGACATAAAAAAACAGTTCATATCTTTCAGCCAATCACCTGTCAGTAACCATACCATCGGTGGCTCAGGTGACTCGTCATGTGACCCGCTCCCCACCCTCCTCTGTACTCACACAGTCGGGGTCTTCCACCCAGTCCTGCAGGGGTTTCTCAGTGTCGTTCAGGATGAGTTCGGAGCAGGAAAACGGAGCGTGGAGCTGCCAGCTTCCTGCCGCCACGTCTCCCAGGAACAGCTCGCCACTCTCTGCATCCATCCCCTGTAACGGCAGCGATCAGGTTAGTTTAGCTCTGATTGGCAGCAGTGGTTGCCATGGTGACGGTAAATGCAGGATCCTGTCTGACTGACTCCCAAAGAAGAAACTGACTCGCAAATCGACCAATCACAAGGGAGCACTTCTGTGTAACTGCGCTGCGTAGCAGGTCGAGTCAGGAAGAGGTGACGTAGGCGGAGCTAAAGGTGACGACACCGTGACCAACCACCCGCAGACGTATGAATCCAGCTTCGCAGACGAGGTTCTGGTTCCAGGTGGTGCTGGACTCCTTCGTACAACGGAGGGACTTTTACTTTCATTTGTTACATAAAAAAATGATCCATTAACTGAAAACATGACACATTTACTTTTCTTAACAGATTTTACACCAAAAACAAATATATTTCCCTAAATTAATGACTTACCTGGAGAAATATTTTTTTTAAAAATGAATTTATTAGCTAAAAATATTATAAATTATTATTATTATTAAAATTCATTTCTAGAACTTTTATATTTGTTGAAAACATTAGTGAATAATTTATTAGGTAAAAATATTTAATTTGCTACTTAAAAACAATCAGAATTATTTTTAATTTCTTTATAACCTGAAGACATTTTTTATTTTATTTTAATACTACAAACATTTATGTTAATTAAACAAATGTTTCCCTGTTTGGCCAAACCAGCTTCAAACTACCATCAATAATAAAAAGCAAACACCAGAAGATCCCCGAATATCAGGAGTTTCTAGTGTGGAGGTTAAAATGAGAAATCTGGAGCTTCATGCAGACGACCCCAGACGACCCGAGACGACCCCAGATGACCCGAGACAACCCCAGACA
>CM047980.1:858473-869104 GCA_026261665.1 Melanotaenia duboulayi | reverse complement strand
GACCTCAGGAGGATCCAGGGAACGCCAGGTCATGTGGACTGGATTAAAAACTCTTACTGACTACAAAAAGAAAACCAGCAGTACTGAGGTCTGTATTTCTGCCTGAAGATTTGAACACCTTTTCTGCCCACTTTGAGTGCACCTCTACAGATACAGAGGTACAAAAGGCTCAGGAGGACTGTGCAAATGTCCCCACCCGTACTCCTCTGGCTTTCTAGATGTAGTAATGGAACACACACAAACGACTGCTGAGTAAAGCATGTGAGAGTTTGTTGGTTCGGTACGAGGTCTGTGACTTCTGTTAAGTGTGCGTAAATGAAAATGTAAGTGTTGCTTTATTTATCTTTTGAAGCCAGTCATTATGCTTGTTCACACAGACCTATTGCTAATATGTGTCGTTGGGTTTAAATGGTTTGTAGTATTTGAGATATCATATAGCTCTGGGTCTCACCCTTTAGCAGTTCTTACGTTCGTTCTGGAGTAACACTGAGTCACTATGTTGCTGTGACCCTACTTTATAATCATAAAACATGAATTTCCTAAGTTTCTGTTTCGAGCACTTGTTACCACCCACGTCATGGTTAACAGAGACCTCTAGTGGACAATTTGAGTATTTATTTACCTTACTGTTCTGTACTGTCAGAGTTGTTATCTCTTACATATTCATAACTATCAAAAGTAACTGCATCTAACCTAACTGGAAATGGTATTGTTTGTCCTTTGAGTTAACCACACACACACACACATCCAGACCCACAGAGAGAACTGCACATGAATGTTGGATTCAATAAAGAACTGTTGATTCAGCTCCTGGAAGGCTGCAGTTTTTCTGAACAAAGACTTGGGAGGTACAGAGAGGAGGTCAGAGGCCTGACATCTTGGTGCCAGGACAACAACCTCCATCTAAATGTCAACAAAATTAAGGAACTGATTGTGGACTTCAGGAGGAGGCAGAGGGAGGAACACGCCCCCCTTTCCATCAACGGGGCTACGGTGGAAAGAGTCAAAGCTTCAGGTTCCATCACCGCCTGGTACAGCAGCTGCTCCGCAAGGCTCTACAGAGGGTGGTGGAAGCTCATGAGCCAACGCTTGAGGGCAACATTCCCTACCCTCCCCTCGCAGCTGGACCTGGCTCTGCTGGACAGCGCCTCACTTGCTCAAAAGGAAAGGGGGAAGAGGATGTCGGACATTTCAAACTACATTGTGCAAAACCTTTGTGCAACTTATCACCAGGTGACAGATGCTAAAACACCAGTCACTGCGATCCAAAGCCCTCCACACCAGGATCTTAGACAGTGGATGTACCACAGGGGCAATGCAATCGCCTGCATTTGATTCCTTTACATCCACCTTCACACAAAAAGTCTGATAAACAGCAGAATGTGTAACAAACAGCTGGTGTATCTCGTGTTCAGCGCCGCTGCTTCCACCACATGCATCACGCACTGCGCAGAGGGCGGCAAAAAACATCAGGCTGAGACAAAATCACTAAACATGGTGATATCTCAATGTAAAAGATATAAGCAATACAAAACTAACACTAACATATTTACAAAAGGCTGAAAAGAAGATAACCTCCCCAAACACACACACACACACAAAGTAAAAAAAACTCTGAGTGGTCTGTCATGATGGATAGCGCCTCAACTTTGACAGACAGCAGTAAATATCCATGACTTCAGATATCACGACTCGAGGGCAGAAAAGAGAAGAAAGACAAAACAGTGAGTTGAAGCTAGCATGTGACCTGCAGGTAACTTCACGTTTAAAGTTCCAATTAAATTCCAATACGTGAACATGTGTAATATTAACCATTGCATGCATGCCTGCACTCACACAACAAGGTTACGTTAGCTACCGTTAGCATGCTAGCAGCTAGCCATGTTCAAACTTAAGTGTTATTTCAAGTAATTGATGCTGGCCAGCTAGTTACTGTACTTCGTTACTTTACTTTGTCCAGGCAGAGCCACTGCATTAAACTATTTAATGGTCAGTCAGAAGGTGATGTTTTATTAACCCTTTAAGAGCTTCGTGGGGTGTGCTGGTAATCCCAGGAGTTGGTTAAAAGGGGTGTGGTAACAGGTGCATAAGACTTAAAAAAGTCTTTGTTTTTATTGAAATGCCACCCGAAATATCCTGCAACTAAAAGCAACTGATGTTGCAGTTGTAAAATATAATAGAGATCGATGGTTAAAGAATAGTGTTAACTTATCCTATTTCAAAATGTTTCTGATTCACCGTGTTGTAGTACTCTCACAAAGAAATAAAATGATGATGCAGCAGAATGTAATATAGCTCTTGGCAGCATGAACTCACACACCAACAGCCTTTTAAAGTTTTATTATTGTTGACAACATTCATGTGAGTTTTCTTGGCCAAGGGTAGCATCTGCTGATGAATTTTAATTTTATGAATGCACTCATCGAGTGATGTAGAAGACTTCATTCTTTTTTTCTGAATCAAATGTACGTGTGTTAAACTGTTTTCAAATCATGTAAAGAAATGTGAAATTGTGCCTGACGAGCTCCATTTTCCTCAGAACAATAGTTTGGAAGTATGCCATGTGCAAATAATTGACACATAAACAGAATTAATATAAGCAATATGTTTTCTACAAAAGGTTTAAATCTGTAAACTGTATTTCAATATTTAATCCTTGATGTTTGAGTATTTAATCTTTTTGTATTCCAAAATTAATGCAGGGTCGAAGCTGAAGCATGTTCAGGGAGGAACACAAAGCCAGGAGGCCGATGAGCTACCGTCCACCAGCAGTTCCAGTCCACAAAAACACCAACCAGCAGGGATGTGGACTCTCCTGTCACTGAGAGTCCACCAACCAGTGACGCTCCAGAGACCCGTTTGCCCCCCTGATCCGGCTCTTTGGTCAGGACTCATTTTAGATGCTGATCGTCCTAATTATCCATATAAAGTCAAGTCCAGTTTCAATTTTCCAAAAGGACCTGATGGAAGAGCTTTCATACAAGTCTTCAGTTCAAAACACTTTCAAATGCAGAAAAGATTTCCAGAAGCTGGCAGGTGAACAGAACTATGTTGTGTTTTACTGGGCAAGAAGGCTTTTCAGTTCAAAAGTAATTCAAGAGTGGCTTCATGTTTTAGATACTAAGGCTGTAGTTTCTCCCTCATGCCTGAAATGGAAATAAAGACAGCCGCTCTGGGAATCCCTTGTTTTGTGTGTGAGTGCTTTTGGCAGATCTTGTACATGAAACAACTGTTAGTAGGAAATTTACTCTTCACAGAGTTTACAGTATTTCCAGTTTTCATCGTATAAAAGTAGATACTGCCTGAACATCACAGAATGCAGAATCCTGCTTTGTAACAGCTGTATTTTTTATCTTTTTATGAAAAGGGTGTGTGTGGTGTAAACGACATGTGACTCATGATGTGACGTGACGTGACGCCATGTTTTAGTTGCTTGCTGTTCGGTAACGCCTCGCACGAACAGCACAGTCGTCCCACGTTATTGACATGAGGAACTCCGTTACTAAACAGGGAAAATAAAGAAAATATAGTTGGAAAATGGAGTTGAGGTAGGAAATGATAGTAAAAAACATGGAATATCTTAAATGATCTGACAGGTAGGAAAAACAAATCCGGTCCATCCTTCCTGGAGGTGGATGAGAAGTTCAGAACGCTGCCCAAGCAAACAAGATAAACTAAGAGAAAATATGCCTAATCTAAGTAATGATATCTCTCACCTATTAGTAAGACATGAAGTTATGAATAGTTATGAATGAGCCCCAGGTCCAAACTGGTAAATGTAAACATAAAAAAAGTAAAAGATCTGAAGACTGTAAGGACAAACCAGCAGGAGCTGATTGGCCGGACAGCACGCTTCTCTGACTGGTGGCCAATGAGATCGCCTCTGAGCCCATATCATTAATTTAAGCTTAACATCTTTTACGTCTCCACCAGCCTGGAAACAAGCGGAAATAATCCCACTGCCACAAAACAAGAAGCTAACCTTCACCTGCTCCAGCAGTCGTCCTTCCAGTTTATTACCTGTGTGAGGAAGATGATGATAACTATTTATACACAAATACCGTCATTTGTAACTGGACATGCATACAGAAAGGCTGAATCCATGGCAACGGCACTGGCCAGCATGTCCGATGATTGGCTCAGAGGAGCTGAAATGGAAATATGGTTGGTGTTGTATTGCATGATTGTTTTTAAAGCTTTAAATGGCTCAGCTCCTCCTTACATCTCCGACATGCTCACTAAATACGCACCAAGCAGATCCTTGAGATCATTGAGTACAGGCCTTCTCTGTATTCCCAGAATAGAGTAAAATGCTCTAATGGTGCTACGTCCTGCTCTCTGCCATTCCCTACCACATGAACTCAGGTCCAATACAACTGTGCTTCAACAACATAGCACAGCATTACATAAGCCACACGAGTCAGATAAAAAACACAAGACAAAAGGGCAATGTTGCAGATTAAAACAATTAAAAATGAAAACAGTTAAGCACTAAAAGCTTGTGAGAATAGAAATGTTTTGCGTCTGCATTGAAAGGAAGATCCTGTGTGTTTGCGATTCTCGTATGAAATGTGCTGTATAAATAAAATTGACTTGACTTGTACTTTTGAAATTGCTCCGATTCAGCTGATTTCAGCTGAAGTCCAAAATACCATCATGGTCAGCCAGTTTAAAGAAAGCCTACTCCACCAATGCTATCAGGAGAGCCATGCAGCGTGCAGATACCACCTCCCGTCTGGAACTTCTTTAATCTGATGGGATTAAGAAGATGGACAGTGGCTAATTAGTTGAAGCTGACACCTGCATGGCTTTTGGAGGTGTTGTATTTATGCTGGGAGGGACTTTGTCAGATCTGCAGACACTCTGATGAAGGCTCACTTTTATCTATGATGTGAGCCAAACAACTCAATGTCAGTATTTTGTTCTCCTTCATCTGGATACTGAGATAATTCAACCTGATGATCAGAAAAACCTAAAGAGTTACAGATGTTAAACATAAAAAAGCAGATTAAAAAAGAAAAACTTTTTATCAATAAATCAGACTCCAGGTGTTCCAGGACTCTCGAAGTTTGGATCAGACATCAGACTTTCTGGTAGTTTGTTCCAGATATCAGGTCAGAAATGCTGAATGTTTAGTGGTTTGTTTGGACTTCATCTTGTCTCCTCTCCGTCAGCTGCTCCATCCTCCACCAGGAGCCTCCCCTCCAGCTCGATGGCAGACGTCTACGGGGACAGCGTCTCTCTGGTCTCGCTGGATTCCAGTGTTTTCTTCAGCGAAACGCCGGTGTCCTCCATCACAGACCCTCTCGGTGTCTTGATCATCAACGTGGGAGGAATCCGCTACATTCTGTACGAGGAAATGCTGGTGTCCCACCCAGAGACCCGGCTGGGAAAACTGGTCAGCTGCAGCCGGGACTCAGTGCTGGAGCTCTGCGATGATGCAGACTTCCTGGAAAACGAGTTCTTCTTCGACAGAAACTCACAGACCTTTGAGTAGGTGGTGCATTCTTTCACCATGACATCAAATGTTAGAAACTCTTTAAATGTTTCTATTCAACCTGATTCAGGCAGATGAAACTAAACAAATGCTGGAAGGAATTGCAGTGTAAACTTCCCTCAGAAGATTGTTAATCTGATATTTAATTATTTACAGTTTTATTTTGTGTCATCCAGTTTTTAGACAGCAGTCATCTGGTGTCTTCCATAAATCAGGGAATTATTGGCATACAGTGATAAACTCTCTAAACTCTAAATCTAAGAATATACCTAACTTTTAGCCTTATGTTCTTGTAGCAATCAGTTCTATAATCAGTGTAACCATGGTTCAAATTATGGGGGAGCTAAGGGGAGCTCAGCTCCCCCCAAAAAGCAGAGGGAATCCTCTAAAGACATTTAGCTGATATCCTGATGCTGCAAAAGTGTTGCCAGAGCAAAGTGGAGAGGGTGCTCTGTGGCTTCGCGGCTAATCGCAGCAACTTTAGTCAATGAGAGGGTTCCCACCAGGCGCACCACACAGTGTTTCTAAAGCATCCATGAAGCTTCCGTGAAGCATCTGTGAAATGTTCCTGAAGTGTTTGTGAAGCGTCGTGACTTTCCGCTTCCCCAAAATGACATGGCTGTTCGATTTTTGATGCTTGCTGTTCAGAAACCTGTTTAGAGGCCTCATTTATCAACCGTGCAAAAAAGAATGTTCTAAATTCTTGCGTAGGACTGAAATTTAGAATGTGTGTAAGTACAAATTAATCCTGATTTATCAAACTTGCATATGCACACCAGTAAGTACTCTGTTGATAAATCCCACCTTTTCTAAATAACCCTGCTTGTGCAGGTTCAGGCCCATTTGCATTCAGAAACGTCTCCAAATGACCATATATGGTAGAATATGGTAGAATGCGTGAATGGACTTTTTTTCTCTCTAACATTATTGCAAAGAGGGAGAAGATTTTCTCCAACACAGAAATTGAGGTACTTGTAGAAGAAATGAAAGGAACCAGAAAATAATGTTTGGAACACAATGCAGGCGTGACCAACAAAAGAAAAACCACGGTTTGGGCGAAGGTAACACCTGCATTAACTGATGGATCAGAGGCAGAGTCTCAGATGAAAAAGAAATGGTTTGACATCAAAGTAAATTTGCTCCTGGTTGGCTATAGGGGTCATTAGCATGGCTTCAGTGGATATCCCCGATCACCTGCAGACATGCTGTAACACCGACCAGCCCGCAGCAGCTCCTGCTTGGAGGCAGACCCCCACAGAGCTAATCTGCAGAATAAATGAGTCGTGCTTCCTCCAGGCCACCGGAAAACTACGTTTAACAGACATATTGCAGATTAGTAGGACATTAATAGAATGAAAACCTTTCCTGTTTACGGAGCTGAATTCATTGTTTGATGGTGCTTTGATATAGATTTGGTGCAATCTATGGCTCCTATTATGTTTGTGAATCCAGCCATGGCTGAAATCCGTGTTTAATTTTGGCTTCTCTGTGTCTGTCTAGGAACTGGATGTAAGTTGGGTACAGAAAAATGAAATAATTAAATACTGCATAAATTCAACAGGATGTTTTTGGGGAAGTGGTAGCTGTTGAGAGACCATTCTGTGCTCTATCTGAACAGCTCAGTACACTTTATAAAACACCTCCCTGCACCTTCCACTGGGTTTAGTGCTTACGCAGGTAAGAATTGTGCTTAAATTTACACATTTTCCTACGCACAAGTACAGGTTTATAAATCCCAAATTTTGCGTGGGAATGTTCGTACGCACACATTATGCACACTACTGTATGTACGCATGGTTGATAAATGAGTCCCCTGGTCATTCTGGAGCAGAGTGGATGGTTTAGGCTGGAACTCAGTCGATAAAAAGCATAGTACATCCAGTGGATTTTAAAAATACTATGTGCATACTATGTGGATTACATTTTACTTTGAAACAACATTGTGTCATGACTCGCTGCATGTCTACTGAAAAGTCTGCTCTGAACTGAAACCAGAACACAGTGGATCTTCATGAAGTGAGACGTTGTCAGTGGGTAATGTCTGGATTCTCCTGATAGACTGACTAATCTGATATCTGCAACTCCTCTGCTGAAACATGGACATGGGGTTGGAAGAGGTTCTGTAGAAAAAGAACCAACACGCTTCCAACTTTTAACAGTTCTGAGACAGCTGGTTAGATAATGTCCTCACGTGTTTCTGTCTACAGAGACCAACTCAGAACCTGCGAACCTAGAAGTTTTCATTCCTCGAGAGGAGCTGACACATTTGAAGCGTCTCAGCTGATCCAGTAAAGACTTATTAGACCAGTTTCCAGCAGTGTTTCTGTTTGTTGACAGGTATGTGATGAACTTCTACCGGACGGGTCATCTCCACGTCATGGAGGAGCTCTGTGAGATCTCCTTCCTGCAGGAGATCCAGTACTGGGGCATCAATGAGCTTTGCATCAACTCCTGCTGCCGTGAGCGCTACTATCGCCGCAAGGAGCAGAAAGAGACCCTGGACCTGCAGCAAGAGTTTGAGGCCGATAATGGCGAAGAGGACTTTATGGGCGCTGCCTGCCCTGCTCTCCGTCAACGCCTGTGGAACCTTCTGGAGAAACCTGAGTCATCTCGCGCAGCTCGGACTTTCGGCTCGCTGTCGGTCTTCTTCGTGGTGCTGTCGGTCATCAACATGGTGCTCATTTCCCTGGACCTGGGCGAGGACTATGGATGGGAGGGGCTGGGGATTGGTGTGCCAGTGCTGTTTGACGTCCTAGAGTACGTATGCGTGATGTGGTTCACAGGTGAGCTGGTTCTGAGGTTTCTGTGCGTCAGAGACAAGTGTCGGTTCAGTCGGAACATCCCCAACATCATCGACCTGCTGGCCATCCTGCCGTTCTATGTCACGCTGGCAGTGGAGAGTCTCCACGGGGGATCCACTGAGCTGGAGAACATGGGTCGGGTGGTCCAGGTGCTCCGCCTCCTCAGATCACTGCGCATGCTTAAGCTGGGACGACACTCTACAGGTAAACCCACACTCCAGAGGTAAACCCACACTCCAAAGGTAATGGTGGTCTGCATCGGGGTCTAGTTCTGGTCTGAATCATGTTCTGGTCTGGATCTGTTCTGGTCAGCTGCATTTGATACTGGATGAACAAAGTTCAGGTGAATGACAGAAATGAAAAAGAAGTGACAAAGAAGGAAAAACACAAATGTAGTTGATAGATGGTGGAAAGATCTGGCTTGGATGTTAGCTGGTTAGTAGCTGTTAGTATCTCGTCGTAACTGGTTAATAGCTGGTTTGTAGCTGCCAGTAACTGGTTAGTACCTTTTAGTAATTGTTAGTAACTGGTTAGTAGCTGTTAGTGATTGGTTAGTAACTGGTATGTAGGTATTAGTAACTGGATAGTAACTGTTAGGAGCTCTCAGTTACTGGTTAGTAACTGGTTTGTCGCTGTCAGTAACTGGTTAGTATCTGTTAGCAAGTGGTTAGTAACTGGTTGCCAGTTGTTAGTAACTGGTTAGTAACTGTTTGTAGCTGTCATTAACTGGTTAGTAACTGTTAGCCACTGATTAGTAACTGCTTAGTAGCTCTTAGCAACTGGTTAGTAACTGGTTTGCAGGTGTTAGTAACTGTACGTATCTGTCAGTAACTGGTTAGAAACTGTTACTAGCTGCCAGTAACTGCCTAATAGCAGCTAGTTAAGTACCCTTATGGTCACAACAAACCATGGACCCAGGTTTCCTTTTCCAGGACATGGGTCACCTGGGCCCCCCTCTGGAACCAGGCCTGGAGGTGGGGCACAGAAGCGAGCGCTTGGTGGCCAGGCCTTTGCCCATGGGGCTCAGTTGGGCTCAGCATAAAAGGGTGACATGGGACCCTGCTTGCCGTGGGCTCACCACCTGAAGGGGTTGGGTGCCGTGTGAGCTGGGCTCCGGCCAAAGGCGGGGACCCTGGCGGTCTTATCCTGGGCTGCAGAAGTTAGCTCTAGGGATATGGAATGTCACCTCTATGGGGCAGAAGGAGCCTGAGCTGGTGCGCGAGGTTGAGTGGTTCCGCCTAGATATAGTTGGACTCACCTCGACGCACGGCTTGGGCTCTGGAACCACTGTCTTTGAGAGGGGCTGGACCCTCTTCCATTCTGGAGTTGCTCCCGGTGAGAGGCGCTGAGCAGGTGTGGGCATGCTCATTGCCCCTGACTTGGCGCCTGTACGTTGGGGTTTAATCCAGTGGACGAAAGGGTAGCCTCCCTCCGCCTTCAGGTGGTTATTCAGCTGGAGGGGCGTGATTGGGAGGAACGGGCCCCCCGATCAAAATCCAAGTGGTGTTTTTTGCTATTGGACGTCTGTGCTCGTCAATGATTGTCCATAACGAACACCTTGTTCAGGCAAAAGAGTGTCCACATGTGCACTTGGCACCAGGACACTCTAGGCCGCAGTTCGATGATCGACTTTGTAGTCGTGTCATCGGACTTGCGGCCGTGTTGGACACTTGGGTGAAGAGAAGGGCGGAGCTGTCAACTGATCACCACCTGGTGGTGAGTTGGCTCAGATTGGGCGGGAGGATGCTGGTCAGGCCTGGCAGACCCAAGCGTGTTGTGAGGGTCTGCTGGGATTGTTCGGTGGAGTCCCCTGTCAGAAAGAGTTTTCAACTCCCATCTCCCATCTTTTGGCCTGTGGGACTCCAGAGGCAGCTGATGTATATCGGCATTCTAAGCAGAATGCAGCTTCAGCAGTCGCTATTGCAAAAACTAGGGAATGGAAGGAGTTTGGAGATGCCATTGAGAACGACTTCGAGGAGATTCTGGTCCACCATCCGGCAGCTCAGGAGGGGAAAGCAGTGCTCCATCAATACCGCTGACCTCGACTCGGGACGTTGTGAGGCGGTGGAGGGAAGACCTTCTCAATCCCACCAACACGTCTTCCGATTAGGAAACAGAGTCTGGCGACCCTGATGTTGGCTCTCCCATCTTTGGGGCTGAGGTTGCTGAGGTGGTTAAAAAGCTCCTCAGTGGCAGGGCCCCGGGGGTGGATGAGGTCTGCCCAGAGTTCCTTAAGGCTCTGGATGTTGTAGGGCTGTTTGGCTGACACGCCTCTGCAGCATCGGATGGACATCGGGGACAGTTCCCCTGGACTGACAGACTAGGGTGGTGGT
>CM047980.1:741177-752918 GCA_026261665.1 Melanotaenia duboulayi | reverse complement strand
TGGGCTGGGTATCGTCACTAATTTTAGTGTATTTTGATTCGATTTCGATTCATTTACAGCTAATTATGTAACGCTAGCTATTTTTCTTCTCCACAACCCTGGAATTCTGTCCCAGCAGACATCCGGAGATCAGCCTCTTCCCGTTTCCGTCCAACCAGAACTCTGAAGCTACACCAGCTCTTCTTGTTTGCTGTTTTTATTTCATTCTTTTGTGTCCTTCAGTGACTTAAAAGGAATTTTTTAAATAAAAATGTATTATCTGATGTTCCAGATGAAGATGATGAAGCTGGCCCACCTGGAGATGGTGATGAAGATGATGAGGATGATGATGATGAAGGGTCTGAGGGAGATGAGGATGAGGTCGGCCTGTCGTACCTGATGAAGGAGGGGATCCAGGTGGGTTTGTTGTGACCACAAGGACGCTCTCGTCATCAGCTTCCTGTCTCCTGATGGCTGCTTCCTGTTTCAGGATGAAGAGGATGATGGAGATTATGTTGAAGAGGAGGAGGAGGATGAGGAAGAGGAGGATGGAGGTGTGTGACGAGTTTACATGTATGCTCACACTGCTCGTTCTGGTTCTGGTTCTGGTCTGGGTTAAGCTGTTGATCTGAGATCCTTAGGTCCACAACAGTGGTTCCCAACCTGTGGTCCGGGACCCTGTAATGGGGTCCCCGAGGCTTTGCCCATTCAGAGCTATTTTGATTCCTGTCCACACATTGTCCCTATTTTAAAATGAAACGGTCCTGCTGGTTGGGCCGATCTCAGAACCGGGTCGTGGGTTCCGGCCGAACCGGCACCAGTTTGCAAAGTGGAAGAGAAATATGTTTCTGAGGAACCAGAACCTCCAAAACATATAAACCGAAATCTGTTTTTTATCTGAACTAATCGAGGAGGGAAAAATCTTTGTTGACGTGTTTGTTTGTGTGTTTATTTGTTTGTTTGGACCCATAAACTCTCAGATGAGGACGGAGCTGCTGTTCGGGGGGAAAAAAGGAAGAGAGACCCTGAGGATGACGGTGATGAAGATGATGATGAATAACTGACTCACCTGGCCCCTCCCCCGCTGGTCCCGCCCCCTGACCTCTCACCCCTGCTGGACGTGGTCTCAGAGCTGCAGACGACAGGAAGCTCAGCTGAGATCAGTTCCAGTGTTTACAGCATGCTGATGACGTCGCAGTTACCACGGTAACATCAGAACTATGCTCAGTCCGGTCCGATCCAGCTCTTAGAACTCAACGTCTTTCATTCGTCGAACGGTCGTCACGTAAACAATAAATAAACCTTGGGTTTCCATCCTAATAGAACCAGGTTCTGGTCTACGAAGCAGGATCAGACCCTTATTGAGGTTACTTCAGGCCCAGCTTGGGATTTTCAGTTTCATAGAGCTCTGTCACTTCTTACTAGGTTTATCACCGTGGCAACAGATGCTGGAGCAAACTTGGTTCTAAGGTTTATACGTGACACGTGGTGGTTCTGGTCTGGTTTAAACACTGAAGTTCCGCCCACCAACATCAGGTCAACAGGAAGTCCAGCTGGTAATGGTGCCAGGTTGTCTGGGCTCAGTACCGGGTTTGGACTGACCTGCAGTGATTCTAAAGCTGTTCAGAACCAGCTGAAGAACCTGTTCCAGTAAACCCAGTCCAGCTGCTGCAAATGTTCTGGTCTAGACCCTCAGCCTGCAGCTTCCTGTAAGACTACCCTCAGCAGCTGTTGGAGGTGTGGCATCATCTCAACAACAGCTGCTGATTGGTCTGTTTTCCTGAACTCCACTTTTAAACTGACTGTTACCTCATTAGCCCCGCCCCCTCCCTTCTGTCACCTGGCCGTCTGCAGCTCGGTGCCGGTCCAGCTCTTCCTGGTCTCTGGTCTTTGTAAATAGTGAATCGGTCTGTTTTCATTCTGTGATGTCGTCTCTTTGAGTTTGGAAAGAAGAACCGGATCCGGACTGATCCGGTTCACCCACTTGTTTTTATTTTTTTGATCCTGTTTCCGCTCGTGTTGCTGTAACTGGAGTGTTTTTAAATAAAACCACTGAAACCGACTCGTGTCCTGTCTGTGTCCCGCTGAGGTTCTGCAGAACAACAAGCGACAGCTGGGACGGGAAATCTTAGAATTCATGTCCAGCAGCAGGTGGGACGAACCACACGGTGCAAACATGGCAGATGTTGGTCGGTGTCCTTGAGTCCGGTACAAAGTTATTTAGTGTTCATGAGTCTGATGGCAGATGGGAAGAAGCGGTCCATGTGACGGGAGGTTCTGGTCCGGATGGACCGAAGCCCCTTTCCTGGATGAGAAGGGTCGAGCCGACCTGCACGTCCCCGAGTCCTGGGAACATACAGGTCTGCAGACAAGACTTCATGACCACAGAGGCCAAGACCACCAGCTTGTAGTCATCGAGTCCTGTGATCCGTGGCTTCCTTCCTGGGAACAGGGACAATGGTGGATTTGAAGCAGGCCAGCACATGGCATGACTCCAGAGAGGTGTTGGTGTTGGTGTAGACAGGACTCAGCGCAGTGTCTCAGGGTGGAGGGAGACACCGTCAGGCCCGGTATGGCAGGGGAGGGGGAGGACAGGGGTCTGCCTTTGAAAAGTGGCCAGTGCGATGTGGGGGCGGAGGGGGTGCTGTAGTCCTTCATGGGATCTGTGGAGGTGTCTGGGGTGCCAGAGGAGGTGTGGAAGCCAGCACAAAAACAAGGCTGGAGGCTTTAGAGGCCCGAGGCCTGTAGTTGCTATATGGAAGAAAACTGGTGATATTAGACTTTTTACTGGATTCCACCAGTTTTAACTGGTTTCCCGTCGTAGGCAGATGCAGGAAGTATGATGGAGCTGTGGGACCACTAGGGGGCGCTGAGAGGATTTGTTTGTGAATCATTTCTGAGCTGAGAAGAGAAGGTTGTGTCCTGGAAAAAGAGCCAAATTAAACCTGAGAAGTCTTCGTACCGAACGTTAACGTACACGAGTGCCTGCGTAGAGGTGGAAACACTGATGAGTAACGGAGATCACACACATGAAGCGTTGTTAAATCATTCGTTTTCAGATAGAGGAGGCGGGTTGATCTCAGGTTAAAATGAGCCTAGCGACTATAAAATCTTGGAACAGATAAAAACTGTTGAGGACCAGTGTTTACATGGATTCCCAGCCAGGGGAACCCGTAGCCCTAGCGGTCCGTGTGAACCTTGATATTTTATTTAGCACATGGTGGGTACATATCAGTCATTCCACAGCGTTGCTGTGCCCGGTAAAAGCCAGAGTAGGGCCGGGACGTGCTTAATGAATACCCAAAATGTCTGATCAACCAAGCTTTTATCAATCAAAAGAGCAACAAAGCAGCAGGTGGGACGGACTGCAGGCCGGTCACCTGCATGACGCTCCGCTACCAGGAAGACACGGTCGGATAAACGCTGGTTCAGTCCAAGAAAAGCAAAGAGGCCAAACCTAGACGAAGCAGTACAGTGAAAATAAACTGATGGATTCGCTTCTCTGAGACCCGCAAACACTCAGGAAGAATCACAAAAACAGACTTTTACCAAGGAAAGGTGTCTGAATTTAGGCCAGACTAAGGGTGAAAGCTGCAGAAAGACCTCGTTCTTCCTGCAGCGAGCATCATGGCTGAAATTACGATGGACAAGAAAGCAGCTGACACTAAAAAGTTCCCATCGTTCCTACTCTCACCTATGGCCACGAGCTGTGGGTAGTGACCGAAAGAACAAGATCGCGAATACAAGCGGCCGAAATGAGTTTCCTCCGCAGGGTGGCCGGGCTCTCCCTTAGAGATAGGGTGAGAAGCTCGGTGATCCGGGAGGGGCTCAGAGTAGAGCCGCTGCTCCTCCACATCGAGAGGAGCCAGATGAGGTGGCTCGGGCATCTGGTTAGGATGCCTCCTGGACGCCTCCGACGATACAACTACAAAGTCGATCATCGAATTGCAGCCTACAGTGTCCTGGTGCCAAGTGGACATGTGGACACTCTTATGTAAGAACAAGGTGTTTGTTATGGACAGTCCATGACGAGCACGGAAGTCCAACAACAAAACACCCCTGGGATTTGGATCAGGGGGGCTGTTCCTCCCAATCACGCCCCTCCAGGTCTCGCTGTCGTTGCCCACGTGAGCACTGAAGTCCCCCAGCAGAACGAGGGAGTCCCCGGAAGGAGTTCATAAAACACAATTAAGCAAAATGAATCATTAAGCACACAGAAGCAAAAAATAAAGATAAAAGATATTAAATATATAAGACATAAGCACACCTCTATAGTTACAGAAATGAATTGATTTAATTATTTATAATATTAATTACATCCCTATAATCATTTCCAGAATAAAATATATTGGTGTCATCAGCAAACGGTATTAATTTCAGTCATTATGGGAAGTTTTGTAGTACGAAGTATGTAATTTATATTCATGTTAAAAAATTTAGGTGCCAATACTGACCCCTGTGGGACGCCTTCTTCAGATAACTGGTATCCAGTCCAGCGCCGCAGGTTGTTCCTGATGATCTTCTGGATCACAAGCTTTCTTAAATCTATAAATGTAGCTTCATGTTTTCCTTTTATTCCATCATTGCTTTCGTCACTGCAGGACAGGTTGTCTCTTTACTCTGAGTCCAGGCTGACTCTGGTTCAGTGTTTGATCAGTTTCATATCAGCATCTTTCTAATCTAACTTTTCTAATCTGTTGTCAAACGTTTTTCCAGGATTTTTGACGCTGGTCTGTAGTTTTAATCCCTAAACATTTAGTTGCTTTTATTTGATTTTTAAGTTGTTTGTCACTGCATGAAAAATCTGTTTTATGTCTCTGGAGAACAGGAGCGACGAGGAAACAGCAAAAAATGACTTTGTCTTTTGTAAATTCAGAATAAAGAAAAACTTTTTGGAAAAAACGATTTGATTAATTCAGAAAGAAAAAAGTTTTTATTTGATTTATTTCTTTAATAAAACTGTGTTCTTTCATTTTATTGATTTCATTTTTAATTATCTTAACATTTATTTTTTCCAAAGTGGATCCGGTCCACCTCCACAGGGAGAGGTTTTCCAGCCGCTGCAGTTCCCCTGTCGTCCTGCAGAGGGCGATGCTGACTCACAGATCACTGTGATGGTCCCCCGTTACCATGACAACACCACATCCTTATTCAACCCGAGAGTCAAACATTTTACAGGGAACTGATTATAACTTCTGGTGTTTCAGGCTTTGATCTGATTGGTGGGTTTAAAGAGTTTTGATGAACCGACCAATCAGCATGATGGACTGACTACTTGTCATATGACTTGCTGATTACAGTTCAGTTTTCACACAACAGAGGTGAGTGAAATAAAGTGTTAAAATTCCTGTTTTTTCCTCCAATGATGTCGTTTCTGAACACACCAGATCCAGAACAAACCGAAACGGATTCAGGAAGCTGTCTGCAGACGTTTGGACACCCTGAAACCAAACCTGCTATTTTTTTCTACCTTGTCCTGTCCAGCACGGTGGTGGCAGAATGATGGTCTGGCTGCTGCGTTGTGCTGAACAAATTAACTTTGTCAAGAGGAGCTTTATGTGTATAATCTGATTTATTTATTTCTATACTTATTTAAATATATTATTTTATCTTATTTATTTGGATTCATGGGATTTGTGTGTCTACCCTTCCTGGACCTGATGCTTCGTCCTTATTTGTTAGCGGTGGAACAGTGTCATGCTAACGTAGCGGATTCTAGGTCTCACTTTCTCAAACACGTTCTGCAGCTATGGTAGCCGCCATGTGTCAAAAAGCCTCGACACCACCAATGAAAACACGTCATCCAGTCGTTCTCTCTGGATCAGAACTGGTCAGAGGAACACAGCCGGTGGATGGATACTCTCTGTTAGACGTGGTTCCTCTGTGTTTAGAAGAAAGAACGGTTCTCACGGGGGGAACGGATCTGGATGGGAAACTGGTCTCGACACACACCGGCTTTCTTTCCCAGTAAAGCCAGTTTACAAAACCGTCCCACCGGCTTTTAGTCGGCGTTTACTGTAAAAGTGACTGAAACCACGTAAACATTCACGTCCGGTCTCGCTGCCTTTAAACGCCGTTTTTCTGTCCTTGCGATGATCGGCCTCGTGCTGCTGCTGCATGTTTGTCAACAGATTTTCCAACTTGCCGGAGTAGTAGGCCTCTCATTTATCTTCTCCGGCGTCTCTCTGTGCGCCGGCCCGCAGGAAAAGCACCTAGTTGGTGCTATTTGTCCCTTGCCGGCAGCTGTAGTTTTAAGATGGCAGACTGTCATGGTGCTTCCCTGCCGACTTACCCGTCTGTCAAATTCTTCACTTTTTTTAGTGGAGGTCATAATTCACCAACAATAACACATATAACCATGCAGACCAGTAAACAACAGAAAATCTTACACATCTTCACGCAACACGGTTGCGCTTTGCCGACTACAGCCTGAAACAAAGGTGATGACTTTATTATTAACTTTTTGTTATTTTTCTAATCAGCTTCGCTCTGAAAGCGCCATGCTCCGTAGGTCTGGTAAATCCACTTTCCCCCAGCGGATGCTTTCCTCTCCTCCTCCCCCGCTCCTCATTGTTTCTCTCTGGGTTCTCGCCCCGCTGACAGAAAAGGAGCGGACCCAGTGCAGCCGTTTTTAGTCGTCTTTTTCACATGTGCAGCAGGAACCAATCAGGATGATGCTGCTGTCAGAGTTCTGTAACACCACAGGTGAGTGTTAACTGTAGGTGTTGTTCCACTTAGGTATCAGGTTGCCTAGCAACAGGAACACATACACACACACTCGCCTCTTCATTAAACACTGAATGAGAGGACACCAGGTTCAGTTTGTAGATTTTTATTTTAGCACAAGGGCAGAGGCCACATCTCTGCAAGACCACAGCTCCCATCATCCCCTGCAGGTTTAAGGCAGCAGCCTTAAACCCAGCCAGGAAGAACAAACAGCAGGAAGACAGTTTAAAAGAATGTTCCAGATTCGTACCGAGCCGCTCACACAGAACTCATCAGTACCATTGGATCAGTGTTCAGTTCTGCTAAACCAGAGGCCCGGTTTACACCACAGAACCAGTCTGTGGTTCTGATGGGTTAAGTTGGCAGCGGCTTTAAGAAAAAAAGGGTGTTTTAAAAAAAAGATCCAAAGACTCAATTACCATCAGAATTATTCTGTCTGACATGGATCAGGACCGCTATCAGATGCTGTCACCACAAACCAATCAGCTTTTCCAATGTTGCCATAGCAACAGGTGTTTGAACCAGCTTTTATCTGAAATGTCAGCAGCTGGTTCTGATCCGAACAGATGATGCACCTTTCTGATGGCTGGGCCCGGATCAGTCAGTCCACTTTAAAATTCCTGAGATTCCAGCTTCACATTCAGAGAGGAGGATGAGTCCAAAGAGGTTCTGGATGGCCAGAAATTAGAACTGTGCATGGAGATCCAACATTGTACTGAACAGAACCGGATCCATCTGGAACTAGCACAGGGACAGTACCAGCTAAACGGCTCCTGGTCCCACAAGAATCAGAACCATTGCATCAAACAGGCAGGTGGTCCATCAGAACCAGCGACACGATAACAAACCTGAAACAGAACCAAATTCCGTGTCCTGAACGAGACTGGATCCAAATGGGTCAGAACATTTGTTCCTGAGAATGTTCCAGGAGAATCAGTTCACCGGAACCAGGCTGGGATCAGGTCCAGTGTCCAGCTGTATAAAACAGAACCAGTAGATCCAAACTGACACCTGAGGATGATCCAGAACCAGAACACTGGTCTTGGCACATTTTCATTCTGACCGCGACGCAAACGCAAGACGCAGGTTGGTCACATGACCAACACATCTGTTCTGTACCTGTGTGTGGTTCTGATAGAGGTGGGAGATTGTGCCATCATCAAGTCATCTCCATGCCATGAATTTGTTCTGCCCAGCCATTTAGGAAGGTAATTCCATTCAGCGCAGGTTAGATCACTGGGCTGGTTGATTGGAATCACCTGCTTCAATGGCTGGGCAGAACTAATTCATGGCATGGAGATGACTTGATGATGGCACAATCTCCCACCTCTGGGTTCTGATGATGCTCGGACCTTATCAGAACCAGAGGTCAGTCTGACCAGAACTTTCTGTTTGTGTTCAGATCTGTGAAAAGAGGAGGAGGTGATGATGTCATCATCATCTATGGCATTCCATTGGCTCAGAAGTTTGTTTCTCTGAGAAGAAAAAGGAGGAACAGTTGCCATGGAAACCAGAAGTTCTGCTGACTGAACCTCAGACCATCTAAAGTTTATCCTAAACACTGAAAATACCCGGAAGCCCCATTCAAGTAGGCGGAGCTTCTGGCATGAAGAAGGGTTTATATATATATGTATATATATGTGGGCGTGGCTTCTGAAACATCTGGTCAGATGGTTCTGAAGGTGGTTCTGAGGACAGTTTATGGACCTGGACACTGGACTACCACAGTTTACAACATAATTTAAAAGAAGTTCTGGTTCCAGTCCAGTTCAGTCCAGTGAGTCACATCAGGCTCTTGGATTCTGGGCTCAGTTTGGTGCTGGTGGGGGGGGTGGGGTCCAGTTGTCGGTACAACACCCTCAGCTCCTTGACCTCCTCCAGAACCTCGCGGGCTTGTGTCCAGGCCGCCGCTGCCTCCTTCAGGAGTCTCTCAGCTTCACCCCCACCCCCACCTCCACCAGAGTCCTTCCCTCCTTTCCCCCCCTCCCCCCACGCCTCCGTCAGGAGACGCTCCGTCTTCTCCAGCTTCTGGCTGATGAGTTCCATCAGCTGCTCGATTGGCGCCGACATTCCAGCTGGCGTCGAGGAGGACGAACAGGCCGATGGCACCGTTTGGTTCTTGGCAGATCTGGACTCTGAGTGGGTCAGGATCTGGTCCATGGAGGTGCAGCGGTTCTTCTCTGCTGATGTGAGGCGTTTTCCTGGCTGGGGGGTGTGGGCAGAGCCAGTCTTTTCCCACTCCCCCACCTCCCGAGGAAGGCTATGAGATTTCCCAGAACCCTCGACGGGCCGGGCTGAAAGTGCTCCGTCTGTTCTGGACCTGGGACACTCCAGAGACTTGTCCCTGAAGTCGTCCCCTCCCTGATGAGATGCAGCGTCCTCCTCCTGGATCAGGTCTAGAGTCAGCATCCCGTCTGATGATGAGGTGGACGCCTGAAGGACAGAGAAGAACTGGGTCAACCACAGAACTAGGACAGGTCTAAAACTGCACCAGGGAGCCCGGACATCTCAGCCACCACTTCTAACAGGACAGGGTTCTGGTTCTGACCCACTCCGGTTCTGTTCAGGAAGGAGACAGAAGAGGGACAGACCAGGAAGCAAAGGCAGAGAGCTGGAACCAGGCTAATCCAGATATTACAAGATTTGCTGGTAACACAGTCCAGGACTGAGAAGTGGTTCTGGTATTCAAACATAGCCTGTTTGTCAGGAATGTGGTCTTAATGTTTTGGCTAAACAGTGTTGGTTTGTAACAGGAACATGAAGAGGAGGAGGAGGAGATGATGAAGGTGTCGTTCTGACCACTGCCAGCAGGTGTCCTCGGGTCGGAGGTCTTCGGTTCTGAGGAATCTTCACTCGGTCTCGGGTTAGATGAGACAGTTGAGAGTCCTCCACCGTCACCTGGACACAGAGAAGAACATCAGAACTTATCAGGCCAGAATGGTCTGGTTCTGAAGGTCCAATCAGACCGGTTCTACAGCTAAGTGATAAAAAAAAAACCAGCTGAATTCAGACATTTCAGACACGTGAGTATTGATCAGTCCTCGTGGCTCTAAACAGATTCTAACCTCAAGGCTGTGCTAAAAAACCAGGAAGTGATCTGATCTAAGAACCTTACACCGGTTTGTTTGGATCATTCAGAACTCAAAACATCTGATCACAAACTGTGCAAAATTCATCCAAACAGAACTGGTCTGAAACATGGAGAGAAGAAAAAAGGGTGGAACAAAGCAGGAACTATACAGGAACCATCCAAGAACCAAACAGAAACCACCCAGGAACCATCTAGGAACCAAACAGGAAACAAACCTGAATAATACCACCCATAAAACCCATTCACAGCCACAGAAACGAATCAGAACCTGACTGGATGCCACAACATCCAGTGTGCACCAAACCAGACCCGACCCGCTACCCCACCCTGTAAACACCACCCACAATCACTCCATCCACGCTGAACTTCTGTTCTAAAACTATGCTGTGATTCTGATCAGGAGACAAGCATTACCAAACTGGTTCTGTCAGAACTCTGTCCAGTACCTCATCCAAGATTCGGTTCTTGCCTCTGGTGATGGCGGAGTTCAGGTTGTTGATCCAGGACTCCTTCTCCTCCGGGCTGACTGCCAGAAAGACCAGGTTAGGAACCTGCAACACATCAGGGGGTGGGGCTAAGTGATGATGTAACAGATTCGTTCTCTACTGAACTGACCAGTTTTCTGGAACATTTAGAACAATATTTTTATCCAGAAGTTCATTTAATACCAAACAAATCTCCTGTGAAGCAGTGAGGATGGTTGCAGGTTTTCACCAAATCTGGACTTAGTTTCTGTTCAGTAAATAATGACTTCACTCTAAACCAAACCAGGTGTATGTTTAGACAGACACAGATGGATGATGTACAGGTGTGTGTCCAGGTGTGTGCAGGGGTACCATGTTGCCTGGCGAGCTGCAGCGCTGCAGCCTGAACTTGCTGTGGTTCTTTTTGCTGCGACTCTTGTTCTTCCGGATCTCCTCGCAGCGTTCATAGTCAGACATGTCTAACACCTCATCAGCCTGGCCCAGATCCTTCACCTGCAAACACACAGGTAACACACAGCTGTCAGGAGTCCTGAGGGCTGGGAGGAAATAAAAATAAATTCCCAGATCCTCTCTAGAAGACAAGTGTCCTCTGTCCTTTGTCTCTGAGGACAGCTAGCTTTGGTTAGCTTAGCTCAAAATAAAGAGTAGAAACATTAACAGGTTCTGCGCTAAGCTAAGCTAAGTTAAGCTAAGCTAAGCTAAGCTAAGCTAAGCTAAGCTAAGCTAAGCTAAGCTAAGTTAAGCTAAGCTAAGTTAAGCTAAGCTAAGCACAGCACATTTATTTTTGTACACCCCAGAGGAATACGGGACTTCTACACACACACACACACAGACCCATGTGTGTGTGTATCTCTGCTTCTTTCACCTCAGCTCTTTAATCTCCATGGAAACGGTATCCATTATTAACCAGCTTTAAACCGAGACTTCCTGGGAGGGAGAACATGCTCCCGTTTGAAGGTCAGGCTTTGTGAGGACACTCGGTGAGTTAAAGTGAATCTGAACCTCCAGATCAGTGATGGACCAACAGGTGAGACAGGAACAGCTGCGATGGTCCAAGTCTGTCAAAGTGCAGTTTCAGATCAGCTGAGTCTCGGATCAGCTGACTTTCAGGTGTTTCTCTTTATAAAGCTTCTGTTCAGGCTGTTCGGTGTGGATTCTCTAGAGATCTTTTGTTTTGGCAACGTGTTAATTCCTTTGAGATTTTTGGTCCCAGGTCCCTGAAGCGAATCCTGAACCCTCTAACAGTCCTGTGGGATTCTGTAGCAAAGACATAGCAGCACCTAGCAGAGCTCTTAGATCCAAAGACGCAGGTCAACGAGTCCAGAGCAAAGTCCAGACCAGAGTCCAGAGCAGAATGTGCTGTGGTGGAGATGAAGCTTTAAATGCAGGTGAAACGTTTGCTCTCATCGTCTCTGCAGGAATCTGCTGCTGCATTTATTCTATTCTATTCTATTCTATTC
>CM047979.1:38443018-38457785 GCA_026261665.1 Melanotaenia duboulayi | reverse complement strand
CAGAGCAGAGGGCACCCCAGACCAGAGCCCCCACAGGACCAAGGGCAACCCATTCCCCTCAGCACAGGTCCGCCCAGGAACCCAACGGGGCCCGACCGCCCCAGACAAAACCACCACGGGCCACCCCAACACCAAAGCTAGGCACCCCAGGGACAAGAACACGTCCACAGGTGTTCTTGTCCTGCCTTGTCTGCCTTGTCTCTCCCAGGCAGCCAACTCCTCAGCTGGCCGCTGTAGGCGCCCCCGCCTTCCCAGGACCACCCAAGTTCAGAAGGGCAAAGGTCCGGCCCGGCCAAGTGTCCAACACATGAGCCCCCCGGACGCCCACCCACCCTCGGCATCCCATGCCACCACACCAGGGGACCAGAGAGCCCCAGGTTGCACACACATATCCTGGTTGGGAAGCCGGGAGCTTCTATGGCATTATTGAGTTTAATTTTGGCTGAATTTGTGGGATAATATCAAGGCCGGGGGGGTGGTTTGCAACAACTTTATGACATCCAGAGACTGAACAGAGGCCAAAATAAGCACAGACGGAGAACCAAAACAGAACTTCCTCCCAACTCCCTCAGTAAAAATGAAGCACAGCTGCATGCTAACAGCATGGTGTCATTCTCTAGCACAGGACGATGCTGCGATGTAGCAACAGAGAACAAGACTGTTACACGACAATGTGCAGTGAGTTACTCAATCCCTGCAGTGACTGGACTCTGCTTCTCCCACATCAGATACTGTCTGCGGGGGTCGTCTGTTTGCTGTCTGATATTTTACTGGTAACCTGCAGGCAGGCAGGCCGGCTCACTTCGGCACTGCGGTGCTAATCAATGTCCGAATGTTTCTCAAGAGTCGGTCAGATGCTGCTCTGGTTTGCACACAGGAAAACTTAATAAAAGGTGCTCAGCGTGGGATTTTCATTGATGTTTCATTTTTTGCAGCTACTACCAAAATACTGAAAGAACACAACGCTGTTACATAAACAATACAGCAGCTTCAGCAGTAATAAGTACAAACACTAAATTCACAGCTTTGTCTTGACTCCACTGATATTTTTAGATTAAATGACAATAGTACATAGAAAACTCATTATCTTTAGCTGCCTCTGCCACAAAAAGGTCATTGCCAGCAACAATATAAACTCAGGCATGTTGTAATATCCCTTCCTAAGTATCCCCTCACTTTAAATCCTGCTGACCAAACTGGGATTTTTAATTATGTGTGTTAATATTGTGTTAATTTTTATCATTTTTATAATAATAGTTAAAAGAGAGTCAGTAATTTTACTGGCCTTGGTAACATTACAATTTAGATAGAAATGTTTATAAGGCTATTAAGTTGCAGTAGATGTCACTAATTTCAACACACAACAGGCAGAATGGTAATTTCATAAACATGCGGACAAAATTTAAACTAATTTGTTGATGCATTTCACATTTTCCTAATTAATGTAATTAATGTGATATTCATTGTATACCATCTCTCATCAAACCATTGTGCTGTTTTATTGTTGATTCTTGTTGTTGTTGATGTTTTATAGAAGGCATAGTAGTATGTTTGTCATTTTTTCCACCCCTATGAGGGCCTGTCGGGCTTAAAGACGTATAGAAACTCACTGGACTTCACACTGGCAACCTTACTCACAACTAGAAGCAAAAGAACAGACATGAGCTTTTAGTAAAAGTTGGACAAGATCTAATGTGGATTGAAGTGTAACGTTCAGTTGGTATAAAGGCCTTTGTAATATCGCAGCAAACTAGGAGCTAAATGATAAAGGGCCCCAAAGATTTAAATGATTAAAAGAAAAACAAAACAAAAGAACAAATGAGGCAGAGAATGTCTGTCATCCTCTGTCTTCTTTCGGTTAAAAGTCTGGCAGCTGAATTTTAATGAAAAGTAGTTGGTTAATGTTGGACTGAGTTAAAAACAGTTATCTTTGCCTTTAAGATGTTTAAACTGCAGTCAGTAACTCACAACATCACTTCAGTAGGTGAAGCTCTGCCTCATTAGACAGCAGTAAAAAAGCAAGATTTTAACACCCGACAGCAGTTGAGGCTCTTTGAAGATTATTTCACAATCAGTCCTAAATTCCTTTGGCTTAAATCTTTTTTTTTTTTTTTTTATATAGTGGGTTTTATAATTAGTNAATTCCTTTGGCTTAAATCTTTTTTTTTTATATATATAGTGGGTTTTATAATTAGAAATCACGAATGTGGAGAAAAACAGCATGTGGGCTGAAGTGAAGCAGTTGAAAGAAAATACAATTAGTTTTGCTCAGTGATGCAAATTTCTATCCGCATTGTATGGATGGGAAAGACTTTCTGACCTGAGAGGTAGATTTTGGAGGCGGACATTTAGTAAAACTTGCAACTATGAGCTCCTCTGCCTCCCACTCCATCATCCCACACCTCCTGCTGCTCCTGCCAGATATATGCTGAGAGGATGGTGGTTCTGCAGTGCACTAAGAATGCAAGATGGAAGAGGATGAACTGATGCAGATTCAAGAGCACTCACGCAGTGGTTTGCTTAAAAGTAACATCCCGTTAGAGGATCAGATAATTATATCATTGTTGGAACAAAACCTGGGAGTTTTAGGATAGACAATGCCATATGTGGAGGTCTGAGCAGATTTTTGTGACGTTGTAAAAAAGGAGAGTGGGTGGGACTCTCACTCCCAATCTCAGTGAAATGGAGAAATATACCGAGTGAGAAAGAGATGAGTTGAAGTTGTCAAAGGTCAGGGTATATTTTATAAGATTTAACGAACAAGATGGAGACGAGCTGCTTGACGTCCCTGAGTAAAACACAAAGGAGATGGATGAAACCAGGCAGAAGGATGAGGGAAAAGTTGGGTGGATTTTACTGTTTATATTGGCCTTGTGCTGAGCATACTAAATACTGTCGACCTCTGTGTTTTCATAAGAAATTTTTGTACAAATTAGATTTCTTTACCTAGAACATTCCCAGCCGTCTGTTTCAATAGACTAAAATTTGCATCTGCACATCTGTATTATTTTTTTAGTATTTAAAAAAGAGACGTGTCGGTTCTTTTAATACAGTTCATGCAGCAATAGATTATAAATTCAAGCAGCTGCAAAATTGTGGAGCTTGAGAAAGATGAGTGAGGACTAACAGCAAAAAGACAATACATGTGTGAGGGGGCAGCGATTGGGAAACAAAGGAAACAGAGAGCTGGCAAAGGAAAGCCAGACACACAGTTTGGATGTATTGTGTAACGAACAGTGGAGAAAAGTCTGTCTTATTCCAGTGGAGATTTTTGAGCCACTATGCTGGTGGTTTTGGTTGCTATGGTAAAATGTTAAGACATGTCTCCATGGTGAAATCCTGTGTGGATTGCCAGTGTGGTGTGGTGGAGTTTGAAGAAGAGTGTTTTGTTGTTTATGCATCAACTCGTGACTTTATATTGTGCACACAAGTAAACAGTTGTGTTTTTCATACGTCAGTCATCCTAATTTAGGTTATCTATAATATGCGGGGGAAAGGTGGAACGTGAGATAAAAAAAGGTGGGGATGCGGGGGTCTCTGCCCTGTCGCTAGGTAACAATCTCCAGGCCTTAACGCAAAGCCATGCCTGGTCTCCATGGCAACATCATTAGAGTGGCGTGTGAATGGAGTTATGGTTGTGGGGTGCTTGTGTGCCTCAAACAAGAAAGAAAAGCACTCAGCAGGTTGAGCATCACTGCAACTGAGAATTGGAAAAATAAATAGTGAAATATGAGACGAATTTTGGAAAATGAAATCGTAGTTTTGATTTGTGTGAGTGCACAATCACTCAGTGGAGCTCGTCACAGCTTTGTGACCAAGGTCGACTCCATCTGCTCCTCATATCTGCCTCAGGACTCAGGACCGCCATTATATTTTTGAAAATATAGATCTACCGTTGCCATGTCTACACTGTGCATGACTGCAAGGCTGCTTGCGCTTNCCGTTGCCATGTCTACACTGTGCATGACTTCAAGGCTGCTTATTGTATGCGTTTGTTGCACATTTCAGTCTGACAGTGAGATGCAGACATAGGAAAACGAGAAGAAACAAATATGCGGTAAAAATGAGAAGAAATAACAGTAGAGAGAGAACAGAGGGTCG
Source organism: Melanotaenia duboulayi (assembly GCA_026261665.1). NCBI lineage: Eukaryota > Metazoa > Chordata > Actinopteri > Atheriniformes > Melanotaeniidae > Melanotaenia > Melanotaenia duboulayi. Next base: position 38,453,684 of record CM047979.1, on the reverse strand, counting down.
TGTCTGGATAATGGCCTGATTGCATAGTGTAAAGCAGTCGAGCATTAGTGGTAGTGGGAAGGGTGGGGGGTTAACAGTTTAGTCATGGAGTGAAAGAGACTGCTTGGCTTTCATTTATGCAGACATCTGTGGGAGTGTAGTGACATTAAACTACTGAATCAGTGCAAAAGTAATTACAACTCAAAACACCAAGAAGGGAGTTTTAATGAGATGTGTCCTCTTTTCTTTAAATCTGAAGAAAAAAAGTACGCTTTGCAACGTGAAGGGTGCTACTTTTACCTTCTTTGTGGTTTAAAATAGACATGTATTTGTTTTTTCTTTTTGTTGAGTTATAGCAGTGTGGTAAGCTAATCACCACACACACACACACACACACACTCAACACAAAGAGCAGAATTTGAAATCTCAGCTGTGGCTTTGCATCGTCCCTCAAATGTCTGCATATGGGATAAGAAGGGCTGCAACTTTAGATATCGCTGAACATTAGGGCTTTATTAGCACTATTAGGGTGAATGCAGACACAAACCCAAATACAAATCCATTCCCCTTTACAAACCTTAAAACATGATATGGTTACCTCAGCCTAACGAAAAGAAATAAAACAGTAAATACCTTAAAGGATCTGGTCGGTAGATTTCAGTGTTTTATGACTGGTGTTGTTAATAAACAGTCATATATTAGAACGCCTTGTACCTAGTGCACAGCTGCTTCTCCAGTGATTCCTTTTTTCCATGGATCGGCTCTAATGTCTACGATGGAGCACAAAAGTAAAACTTTCCTTTTCCAGTTAACTTATTGTCAAACCTCTAAATGAAACTCAGAAGGCCTCTGAGTATTAACCCTCTTCCACTGGAAGAAGAAGAATCACTGGGTGCCTGGAAGTAAGCAGTCACATAAAAGGCACCACTCAAGTTAAACCTTTGAAATCCGACCATGCTGCAGTTGCTCGGCATCCCTTACTGTTGACCTTTCAGAGCTGTAGTGTCGCATATTTGCTGTTATTGCGACTCAGCAAGCTGGACATAGCACTGCTCACAGAAAATGTGTGATATATTTAACTGTCAGAAAAAAATGACAGAAAATGTAAAAGGTTCATGCAAAGCTGATATAATAAATGTAGGATATTGAAGTAAGATCTTTCAGTGGTAACTCTTTTATTTCAATGTATTGAAACAAAGTTTAAAACAGTCGTGGCAAAACATAAAATGTCAGGGTCTCAATACCTTGTCATGTGTTTGATGTCGTCTTGGTGTAATGACACCTGTTTAAATACAAGCTGTCACCAAAGCAGAACGTTTAGTTAATCCAAGGTTCAGCTTTTGTTTGGTTTGGTTTTTTTACTGTAGTACTGAAACTTTAACAGCTGTACATGTGCAATTAAGTTTAGAGAAATTCAAATTTAATTCACCTGAAAATTTTACATTTTAGGTTCTGACGTTCAAAATGCCAAATATCCCAAACTTGTGTTGAGTCGGTTCACCTGCTAAGTGCTGTTTTGGCACTAAGAAACTTCCATATTTATTCTAGCAGATATCTAACACAAAAGGAATATATTTATGGAAATGAGACTTTGACTACACATATAATATCTGGATATTTTTAAACAGCCTGCATAAAAAGAAATGGTTGTCTTCCCCCCGTTGTGTGTCACTCCCACTGTTCGTTTTCTTCTTAAAAATAGCTCCAGAAACGTTTTGCTTTAAGCTGCTCGCGTTTTTAAAATGAAGTTTTAGAAAGTGAGTGAGCTGAGTTGGCTGTTTCAGTCAGAAAAGAACATTTGAGTGACAAGTCTGTCTTTCTGTGTCTCTTCTGCACACACACACACACACAGGCAGCAGAGACAGAGGAGCGAGCAGACAAAAGCATGTTTGTGTTCATGAGAATGTGAAGCACAGTGGCTCTCTGTATGCGAGCAGTGTCAGGCTCGTCCCATAGAGCCCAGGGAGGATGGGGGAGTGTACTTTCACACACTCTTTTCCTTAGTGCATGACTACAATAATACAGATCATTTTAAATGTGAACGTTTCTTTTGTGTTATTTAATTCTAATGTTGTCCTCGTTACATGTGTTCAGAGCCTCAGATAACAAAGCTGCTTTCATTATTTGCCATCTCATCTGTACCTAATACTACTCTGATCTTTACGTGTAACGATTCTACCTCCAGCTTTACATGTATGTATGAAGTGGTGAAGGTTTTATTGTAATGACTGTTTTTTTCATGTAGTGTCTTTAAGTACCCTGAAAAGCACTCTATATATAGAATGTTTTATCATTGAAATTCGTTGTCAGGCAACAAGTGAGCCTGAGCGTTGCCAAGCAGGTACTGGTACCCTGGATGTGGAGCCATATTTGTGTCAAAATGTTTGCCTTTCTTATAATTGTTTCATATTAGGTTAGAACTAGGCTCTTATAATTATGGGAAAGAGGGCTTCTGAAAACTGTGCAATAAAAAACAACAAGAGCTTGTAGCTTCCTTCTAACTGCAGTATATTTGCAGTAATATAAAAGGGAATAATTCTCTGGCACTTATGAGGTCTAAAAGTTATGCAAATGACACCTCAGATGAACAACATTACGCTTTTTTTTCTTCCTTATTTAAATTAAGCTTAATGACAGAAGTGATGTGGAAAAAATAAAGACACCTCATGAGTCCATATTTCAGCTCGTTGCAGTATTATGGTGCTTGTTGACCGCTGTTTCATGTCCTCTCAATTGTTGAGGCGGCTGTCCGAACTTTCTGAATCTGGTCCTGCTGGAGGTTTCTTCTTGTTAAAAGGGAGTTTTTCCTCTCCACAGTCGCCTTATGCTCAACATGGGAGACTGGATGGAAAAGAATTCTAGATTTTCAAGTTCAAGAACCTCTATTATCCCCTGGGACCAATTAGTTTTACATCTAGAACAACATGTATAATGAAACGAACACATCACAACACAACAGGTCATAATAACTCTGCAAGGCAGTGATTTGTCAAATTGGTGTTGTAAACATAATGTTGATGAATTGGACTAATGTGAATTAGAATAAATTTGATTTAATGTGATTTGTAATTTGACTGAATTGGACTATACCTTTACAGGTGCCCTGAGAATAGTTTTGTCATGAATTTGGGCTATAGAAACAATTTAAAATAGAAAGAAACTGGCCTACTCAACTGTTACTTACTTACTTTAGTTTGAGGTTTGTGGGTTTTGATTTATTTACCTTATTTCTTCAGGTGGTTTACGCAGACTGTCAAATAAACATTGATTATATTGATAGTGGAAAAGTGATTTAAGTTTATGAAGGAGAATTGATCTAAAACAAGGTTTAGTTTACAGCTCATTGTAAACCATTAATAGAGGTTTAATGGTGTGGAAATTAAATTTATTGTTTAGTCAAGCCATGCTGCTATCAGTGGGAATATGGCAAAATCAACTTTTTCATTCTACAGCTGAGCATGATACTGAAAATAATATGATCACAGGCAACCCTTTTTGTCATCTTCATGACTCAGTGTAATTTATTTGCTTTAACGTTTATTATTTTTTCTTTTATCTCTTTTATCTTTGTAATTTTTACATTGGTCGTTTCCAGTTCCGTTTGGAAACATCTTCTCAACAAAACTGTTCCCACCTACGATCCAAACGTATTTCGTGTGCAGTAATTTCATGAAAAGCAAAAGACTTTAAGGGCATGAAGTGTGCATTAATAGGTTCAATTTTGTGTAGACTGTGTTTGGAACTTTAAACTTGTGCAAAGGTTTGAAAACAGACGAATTACAAGCAGCTCAAATGTTATGTTAGATTATAGGAAATCATCATAGAGTTATAGCTGGAAACCAATAGAATTAATCAACATAAGAAAGAAGTAGTTAAAATTAAAGCTGCATTTTTCCCAACTAAAGTATCTTTAATGGTTGAGAAAGGGTTAAAGGACACGCAGAGGAATTTGAAGGACCCTGGAAGATGAAAACGCTAAACGTGGCCACTCCATCTATTTTTCTCAGGGTTTTTTTCTCTCTCTCTCTTCTTTAAAAGTACACAAAAGCAGTGCCAGCCCATTGTGGTGCAAAGCAGGGAGCAGTCAGGGCAACCTGGGTCGAGAAGAGATTCATGGACCAGCACACACACACACACACACCGTCTTTCTTTCAGTCAGGCTCCTTCCAAGACAGCTGCTCTACACTAGCGCATGCAAATGCGCAATCCAAGGAAAAACACACACACACACCACACACACACTCAGTTGTATGAGGCGTAGTTAAGGTGCATGTTGACATGTTGTCCAAAGCAAACCTCTGTGCTGATTGAGCAGGTTGGTCTGGTTACAGAGGACATGAATGTGACATTTAAGACAGAAACAACACACATTCTCTCTTACACACATACAAGCATAGCAAAAGTCTTCCATCACATTGTGCTTTCACCCTGAGGCTGCCATTGTGGATCAGCCAAACAAACTAAAAACTAAAACTCTGACCCTAAATCAGCGTCTTGGGCAGTCTCACTGGTCTTCACATCTTTGTCTGAACAGCATTTAGCAGCAGTTGGCAGCTAATCTGTGGTTTTATAAACTACTTTTTTTTTGGTATTTGTTGAAAGAATGAGTGAATCTTCCTGTCCATATTCCCCTGTGAGAAGACGATTTAGTAAAGCCACACAATGAGAAACTAATGCTTTATTTAAAAACAAACAAACAAAAAACAGTTTCTACTGCTTTGCAGCAAAAGGGGGCCCTCTGGTGGTCACCATGGGGAACAAACAGCTCTGTTATATAGGTCACTGCACTCACCACAGAGCTCTGCTGGGCTCTCCGTACACCGTGTTTATCTGTGACGAGACTGAGAGGATCAGAGGCAGACAGAGCTCTGTGCCAGTGCCCATGATGCACTGCAAACAGCGGCAGTCACTCGCCAGCTCCATGTATGCCAGGGAATGGGGTAGGTGGTGGGGGAGGGTTGAGGTTTGATGTGATTGAAAATGTTTGTTAAAATAAAGAAGCTCATGTGGAGTAAATAACTAAGATGTGGTCTGCAGCTTGTCTCCGGTGTTGTTGAAGTGATCCAGAGCGAGACCCCTTCCAGTTCAAATGCAACTCTCTCCACAACGCTAACGTGCCCCTCATATAACCCAACAAAGGATGAGGGAATCTCACCAGGACTGTGGTAAATCCAGTGGCCGACTTAATTGGTTGAGTTCTTTTTGCTCAGATGTGGGGGGAAATGCCTTTTTAATTGTTTTTATTTATTTATTTAACTTTTTTTCCTGAACCCTATGTGCAGGTTCAGGGTAACAAAAGTCCAAAATGAAATGCTACGTTCTGACTGACAACAGGGGCAGAAACATCTTCTATGCTCAGCTAACAGATTGTAATACACAGCAATGGGCTGCAAAATACGTAGTGGACAGATGTTGCATCTGCACCAGGAAGAGATGGTTGGAAACAGATTTTCACTTAGAACAATGAATGATTAATGATTAAAAATGTGAAATTGCACCATGACATAAAAGAGACAGTTACGTGTAGATAATGAGACTTCTGAACAAGCAGTCATCTGTGTGTTAAGGTTTGTGTGAACAGTTTGATTTACATGTGTTAAAAAGCAAAACATGAGCTATGATGTGATGTGTAAAAGCTCGGTTTACCTTGTTGTTTCTTTCTTTGTGACAGCTAGCCAGAGCAGACAGCCTGACAACGTGTCTGAATCACTCTGTTTTTCTAGCTCCGATCCTCTGTGGGCTTTTTCTATTCACCAGCTGCTTGCTCCTGAACAGCAACTTTCATGCCAATGCACACACACACACACACACACATACACACACACACACACATAAAGCATTCCTCCTTTATAAAATTTATAAAATTTTTACATACAAGTTCGAGACAGTTAAAGTGGCTTCAAATCTTCTCTTTAAAGTCAGTTTTTAAGCAAATGTGAAGATAAGTTAAGAATATATTTTACATTCTGAAATCTTAAGTGACTTGTTAGAAGAGTCTTCTTTTTGAAAGTCATGATTGTAGAGAAAATGAGTCGGATTCTCTGGTTTGAAGATGATATATATATATATATATATAATGATATTGCTGCGACAGATTGGTGACCTGTCCAGGGCGTACCTGCCTCTCACCTGTTAAAATGCTGGGATAGGCTCCAGCTCACCCGCGACCCGTAATGGAATAAGCAGTCAAGATAATGAATGAATGAATATATATAATGGCGCACGACAGCAACAGTTCAATGCAAAAGGTTTTACAAAGGCCAGAGAACTTTTGTCACAGTGTGAATGTGGTGCAGAAGTCCAATCAGTCCACTAGACGGAGAAAGAGAGCCACAAAGGTTTTTACCTCAACTTAGACCTGATAAAAACCTATTTCAGCTGTCTTTTTTTCCTCTTCTTGGCTCATGTTGCTCTTGTAAAGTCTATTTTGAGGATGCTTGCTCATATCAGGGATTCCAATGTGTTTTAAAAGGGAATGTTGACATGACAGTATAGCAGCAGTTTTGGCCTTACTCCATTAGCTTCCTTTAATAAAACAAGACATCATAAAGTGAGCTCACAAAAAGAAGAAATGTCTGTAACTTTGTGCTTTTCCATCCCACATTCTCAGTATGCTATGGTCATTAGCTAAGCTTGCCCAACAGTTTTCCACTGTGGAGTCTGGGAAGTAGGTGGGCTGTGGTGCACTGAGCAGCTCCATAACTTTAGGATGTTTTCAGTCGCTGCTCTTTATTTCTTTTATCCCATCCATGTGGACACCATTAAAACTTAAATCTATTCTCTTTTCTCTGTTTTTGAACAGACCATGGCGGAGTACAGCTCTCTGCTCAGCGACCTGTCTGAAAACATCACCAATGAGGATTTGGAGCAGCTGAAATCAGCCTGCAAGGAGGACATCCCTGAAGACCAGAGCAACAACATCACCTCCTCCAAAGAATGGTTCAGCTACCTGGAGAAGAACGACAAGCTGGCCCAAGGTGAGAGGCACAACTAAAATCACATGACTTAAGTTTTAGAATTTCCTGGTTTGTCTTGGTTTGCCAAAACATGACTTGTCCGATATTATTATAGTCAAACTGTCTTATGATGCAGATAACCTGTCGTACATCGAGCACATCTTTGAGATCTCACGACGACCGGACCTGCTGACGAGGGTGATCGAGTATCGCACCACTGTGCTCAAAATATCTGTGGACGATGAGATTGACACCAAGCTCACGCGCATTCCCTCTGCTAAGAAATATAAAGGTAACAAACCCTGTGAGGTTAGAAATATCCATCAGTTAATTCAAGAACACTGGTAAATTGATTTCATCAAGGCATTTTGAAGGGGTTTTTAATTCCTGCAATGTTCCCAGACGAGTGTGCGTGATGAGCTATGAACAAACAAACAAGTTGTATTTCTTAAGGGACCTATTTTTTCATCTGTGATAAACCTGAATTTACTGTCAGATATTTATGTTGTTACAAAGATCTTTTTAGGCTTATATGGCAGAATAACAAAAAAGAAATAGCAATAGCTGGATGGTGCAGCTCCCACATATATTTAACTGGTAACNATTTTTTCATCTGTGATAAACCTGAATTTCGCAAGAAATCGCAATAGCTGGATGGTGCAGCTCCCACATTTATTTAACTGGTAATGGCTCCGATGGATGCTACTCTAGTTGAAAAGATTAAGGCACAAGAAGAGCTGGGTAACAGGATAAAAGACATTTGGTTTTCCAAATGTAGTCATTAGCTGTCCTCTTCTGGCTAAACAGAGACATTATCTTCATGTGAGTGTCTAACTGAAAAGAGGTTTATTTTTGTTCAAAGAAAGGGTACATATTCTAATATTACATTAAAAAGGCTGAATGTTTTAAAGGATTAGGGTTCTTTCTTGTTTGAAATATTTATGAAGTTTGTGTCTCACATTCAAGGTTTCCTGATGGGCAAGCTAAGTTAAAAGCTACACAAAAATGTAGAGAGGACTTTTTCAAAATCTAAAACAACTGTAGAATTTCATAGTTGTACAAGTTCACCCATATTGCCGGCATTTCTACAGATACACATACTGAGCCCACCTAACCTGGTCCATGATACATGTTTGACAACCTTTTTCATCCTTGGATCGTCTGCATTTTAAAGGACACCAACACAAAGGGCAGCATGCCAAGGAGGCAGTTTCTGTACAACATTTAAATAGCTCATCAGCTGGCATATATGTCGGATCCCACGTTTAGATCCAGCAGCATAAGTACCATACACAGTGTGTCCAATTTTAACATATGTACACAACAGGGTTGCTTAGATGCCAAACAAGGTAGTATGAACAAACAAAGCCATTGACTCACTTTAATTCCAGGTTGTACATTAATCAGCAAAGTTAGCTGATCTTGTTTGTGTTTATCATGATGATAACACATTAAACTAGGATCACTTTGACAGATCACTGCTTTTCCAACGTAATGCTTCCTCATACCAGCAAACATAATTCTCTCCATCTAAGCCATAAACTCCTTTCTTGCAGCTGGGTTATCAGGTCATGTTTGTTTGCCAATGAAGGGCCAATGAGCAGGCTTAGCAAAGTATCATAGTACCTAAATCAGAGATTAAAGGGTAAAAATGCTAAATAAGGATGTGATATGCTGTTTAAATTCTGGTTTCTCATTGAATTTCTCTTTCTCTTTCTCTCCNCTGGTTTCTCATTGAATTTCTCTTTCTCTCTCTCTCCATCTCCCCAACGCACTACACTTGGAAATCAATAGACATCATCCGCCAGCCATCTGAAGATGAGATCATTAAGTTGGCCCCTCCCCCTAAAAAAGTGTGAGGTCCCCCAGCCTTGATCTTTGCACTTTGATTTCACCACTCAAATTAACCAAACAACCAACCATTGCTGACCAACCTTGTTAGTCCCCACACCACAACCACACTGCACCCTCACACACATCTTACTGCCCTGCCTCCCCTACTTCACTCCCCAGGTTCACACATCCCGACAGAGGACCATGCAGTCGGCCACCTTCAAAAAAAACCAATATGATCATGGCTTCATACCAAGCTGAGGGGAGATGGAAAGTAACAAGACAAAACAAGGACACTACAAATCTGGAGGTGGACCGACAAAGTACATGTGTGATGAGAAAGACAAAATCTACCCCCGAATCAGACACTGAGTGGGTCAGTTCAGGATGAGTTTGCATGTGATAGGATTGTTTTAAGTTAACACAAAGGCATACAACCCACGAAGAAGCAGAAACTTTAAACCCTGTCTCCAAGCAAAACAAAATAAAAATGGCATATTTTCTGGACAAAAAATTATACGTAACAATAGATGCCATTTAGATGTATACACACTGTATGAGCAACGACATATAACTGTGACAAACACAATTCATTAGTACTTAAAAGTTTGTTGTTTTTGTTGGTTGTTTTGATAGTTTTTTTCTTTTTGTTTTTGTTTTTTTGTCAGATTTACTATTTGTGCAAAATAGCCAAAAAGAAAATCAAAACTAGTGTTCTGATTATTAAACTACTTGCTTGAACATAAGCCAAAACTAAAATATCTCAATACATAGTTTTGACCATAGAAACAGTTTTAAAAAGATACATTTTAAAGATTTAATCTGGTAAAAATAACTTAAATCTTACTCTTAATGCATTGTCTAATTTCTCTGAGGGTGTAAGGCTGGCTGCCTAAATATCAAACTTTGTGTTTGTCATGTAAAAAGAATAGTTAAACTCACACCTGGCTACTAGCAGAGGGTTAGCATTAGCATAACAACTGCAGACAGGAAGTTATTTTTTATTGTTTTTAGTCTTTATAATAAGCTAAGCTAAGTTAAACTCTGCTAACAGCATTAGCTAGGTTAACCCTTGCTACTAGCAGCAGTAAGTTAAGCTAAGTTAACCTTTGCTAGCAGTTAGTTTAACTAAGTTAACCCCTGCTAGCAAGGATTAGCTAAGCTACATTGACCTCCCCCCCCAGCAGTAGCCTTCTTATCCAACTCAGAAAGCCAGCACATTTTATAAAATGTGTGTGTACACCATACAGTATGTCACTTATTTCATCAAGATTCCAGTTCTCACTTAAAGTGGCTGTATTCAAAAGCAAAACTTTAAGATAAAATTTAAACAACAGGACTGTCTGCACCTCAGAGATTTTACGTGTGTTCCCTTTACTCTTACATAGACAAATTTATAATTTCTCAAGAGCAAAAAAAGTCTGATATTTTAGATGAAGATACTGTATTTAAAGATGATTTTCATCCAAAAACAAAAAAAAGCCAATATTTGCCTTCAGTTTATTACAAGAATTTAGATACGATATTTAGTTTGGAAAGCTTACAGCATTTTTCTCTTCTGAGGAAGTTCCCTATTTGTAGGTTGGTTTTGTCCTGCGGCCAGAGAAAACGTCTTTTGTAAGAGCTAGTTAGAGATGTACATATACAAATAATATATTACAAAAAAATACAGTAAAAGTAATATAATTGCCTGCAGTTTATGCTCTATTGAGAAAACTAGCTTTAGCAGACAATTTCCACTGTATGTGCAGTGTTGGAGTGTTTAAAGACTAAACAAGATTTTAGCTAATTCCAAGACATTTAGTATTTGTTTGTGAGCAAAGGAATGTTAGACTACACTAGAGAATACAGAAGTATATTTTGAGAGAGTATATTGGATATCATATTTACTTTTGTTA